>JANBPA010000319.1:0-13868 GCA_027575275.1 Coemansia sp. RSA 2711
ACATGCTCATTTTTGTTTATATTATTCTATAGTGTATTGATGGCAGCTAGCTGGATATGTCGTTAAAATTATCAAATTTATAATATCTCGTATTTCTGTCAGCATAGCTGGACACATTGTTTCCACTTGCTTGGTAATTGATTGGCCAATTATATACAACCGCCCGGGGAAACCTCTGATGTTTACTCGTTAGAATACGCAAACATTCAACATGAACAAAGTGCAACTGGAAATTTCTAGCCACGCTACACTATTGATTTACACTATCAATACTATTTAAGACTGAACGTGTTTTAGCTGATCAGAAGATATGCGTGTTTACATATATACTATTGGCTCTAGCAAGTGGACGTGTTTCCAATGAATCCATGGCAATCCGAGGTCGTGTTCTCAGTTTAGCTTGCAGTGCACCCACGGGGTACCGTGCGTTAAGCCAAATATCTTATACGTGGTATCAAAAAAACTCCGCAGATGAAACAAAAAGTAAACCATAGCATAACTGCAATATTTATTGCACTCGACAGTTTCAAAACACTCGCCATCAACAAATGCCAAAATATTGGCTTCATCAACTCAAACGTGTTTAGAGTCCCTATTTAGCGCACGCATAACCAGCTCATAGGTTGCAAACGTAACGCCTGCAGCCGGTATGCTTCTTATAACTGAGGGCGAGAATCCACGAAAGAACCCCTTGATCCCTTGCTCGGCCATGATATCGCTGGCCGTTGCAGCAATATAGCCAATGCCTCTAGGCGGTGCTTTGCTATTCTGGACGCGGCTCTTGATAACATCTAGTGGATAGCTGGCAAACCAGTAACTGACACCACCCACCGACCCCGAGAGCATCAGAGGCAGCGGACTGAGTTTGCTCGCATCGCCGTCAGTGAGCGCATTCGCAAAGCTCCGCTTGGCAAATTCGAATCCCGAGTAGAATGCCGCATATGCGGGAATCTCGCGGGCAACCGTTGCCCAGAATCCCCAGGCAATTCCTCGCACGCCAAACTGCTGAACCAGATGCCTGGCTAGCGGGATTGGTCCACGGAAAACAGCGCCGCCTCCCGTTGCAGTACTGTATTGCACCTGTAGACGCACCTTGAGAAGTTCCACTGGCGATGCTAACACGCTGTTGACAATGCCGGCACCAGCGCCGGCCACCGCCACCTGGCCAAGCGTGGGAGTGACGTCAGCCGATCCAGTCAACAGTGTGCGCCCGTAAGAGTACGCCCAAAATAGCAGCGAGTTCACTGCCGCAATACCAACCAGCGGCGACGCCATGCCCTTGTATAAGCCTAAAAAGCCTTCGTTTCTGACGGTCTTCACCAAACAATCCATCGGCCCTTTGAACACACCCGCCTGTTCAATCTGCATGCGGACCTACAGAACAATCTCGATCACGCCATCCAGGATCCAAAGTGTGCAATAGTCCGGGTTAGCTGAAGAAATCGGCCGAATCGTGCTGGAAAACATCGCTACTGCTTGTAAGCCGTACCTTTATCGTGTCTAGTGGATGTCCAACGACTACTTGCGCGGCGCCGGCAAGGCTACACAAAGCCAGAGTCGCGGATGCTTCGAGTTAGAGAGCATTTGGCACCCATCTTCCCGGCTGGCGCTAAACCGGTGATATCTACCTTCCAGCAACAAAGTCCTTCCACCCACCTCCAGCACCGCCGGCATCCGCTATGGGCTCTTCAGTCAGCACAAGCGCCTCAGGAGCTTCGGACATAACACAGCGCGATACAAGTATAAAATTATGACAAAGAGTGCTGCAGAGCAGAAGTGACAAACTCCCCGCAAAGACCGACGAGCGCAACCCATTTTCGCTCACGTCACACCCGTGGTAATTAGGCGTTCGCAGATCAGGTCTGCTTGATCCAGGGAACGCCCGCCAGAATGTCACATGTGGCACTGAGCATGTGAAAATCCGGGCCTTAAAGGGTTCCTCTCGTGCACACGGAGCACTCTTCCAGCTTCGCTTATCTCCAGCATTATCCCAGAAACACCCCCTCTATCGCTTGGCAATGGCAACGCAGTCCTTTATTATCGCAGCAAAGCGCACGCCGTTTGGCGCGTTTGGCGGCAAGCTCAAGGACCTGACCGCAAACGAGCTCGGCGGCATCGCGGCCAAGGCGGCTATCGACAGCCTACCAGCAGCCGCACAGGCGCACCTGCGGCAGAGCACAAGCCCGCGGCAGTCGGTGATCTTTGGCAACGTGCTACAGACCTCAACGGATGCGCCGTACCTGGCGCGGCACGTTGGGCACCGCGCCGGGCTGCCGGTGACCACGCCGGCTAACACGGTCAACCGGCTGTGCACGTCGGGATTCCAGTCGATCATCAACGCAGTGCAGGAGATCAAGTCAGACGACGCGGACATTGTGGTTACCGGCGGGTCCGAGAGCATGAGCCAGGCGCCGTATGCGCTGCGCAACGTGCGGTGGGGCGCCAAGTTTGGGCCCGAGTACTTGAAGATGGAGGACACGCTTATGGCTGCACTGACCGACCGCTATCCGACCTCGGTGCCCATGGCCATCACCGCCGAGCGACTGGCGACCAAATACAGCGTGACGCGCGAAGAGTGCGACAAGTTTGCGGTGCAGTCGCAGCAGCGCTGGGCGCAGGCCCACGAGGCCGGCGTGTTTGCCAGCGAGATCGCGCCGATTGAGGTCAAGGTCAAGCGTGCGATCGAGCAGATGGCCTGCGATGAGCACCCGCGTCCGCAAACTACCATTGAGGGCCTGGCTCGGCTGGGGCCGGTGTTTCAGAAGGACGGCGTGGTGACGGCCGGCAATGCATCAGGAATCAGCGATGGCGCCAGCGCAGTGATTGTCGCCAGTGAGGGTGCGGTCAAGCAGCACGGCATTGCGCCGCTGGCACGGATTGTCTCGTACCACGTTGTGGGCGTTGAGCCCGGGATCATGGGCATCGGGCCGGTGGAAGCGATCCGTGGGGCCGTCGAAAAGGCCGGGCTGTCGATCGGCCAGATGGACCTGATCGAGATCAATGAGGCGTTTGCGGCTCAGGTGCTGTCGTGCGCCAAGGCGTTGGATATCGACCCGGCCAAGCTCAATGCGTCGGGCGGCGCCATTGCGCTGGGCCACCCGTTGGGCGCCTCTGGATCGCGCATCATGGGCCACCTGGCGCACCGCCTGAAGGAAACCGGCGGCCGTTACGCCGTGGGCTCTGCCTGCGCCGGCGGCGGCCAGGGCGTGGCCATTGTCATCGAAGCGCTCTAGATACGCTGCAGGTCCCATTTATTCGGTATAAATAACACATTCTTCAAACATCCGGAGCAGTGCTGCCAATGACCGACGTCAGGTACTCGTCGGGCGTGGTCCGGCACACCAAGGGCTCCCGGTTCGTGGCCACCAGCTTGCCGCACTTTGAGACCGACTCGCTGGTGCCAACGTCATAGTAGCTGAGCCGGGACCAGGGCTCCTCTTCGAGCTTCTTCTGAATAAACGCAATCGAGTGCTGCTGCTGGCGTAGCGCCTCCTCGGCCTGCGCCGACCGCACTGTAACCTGTATGGTCTGTGTTTTTGCGTCTTTCTCGTCGTCAGGCTCCTCGTAATCGTCGATCTTGCTTTCGGCCAGCTTCTTCTCTGCCAGCCGGTCAAGGTACTTTAGGCTGGGCCGCAGCTGCGTTACCTTTGCAATGTTCGTCAAATGTAGCTCGCCGTGGTGGATCACGCCGGCCAAATAGTCGCTGTTCTTGGGAATATCGACTGATCCCAGCGTGGTGATATCCAGCCGTCGACCCGTGCCCAGTCCGCCGCCCAGCTCGCGCCCGCGCTCGTCGTTGTACATCGGGCTATCGACGTCCAGCGGAATGTCCAGCTCCAGCTGCCCGTGCACCGGCTTTATCCGCGCGTCGCGCGGGTTCAGCTCGCCCTTGCGCACAGTGCTGTTCTTTTGTGGGTACTGCAACAGGTGCAGCTGCTTGGCCAGCTTCTGTGTCAGGTACACTGGAACCTCGACCAGGATCTCGTCGTTGGGCAGCCCGTACTCGGTCGCTGGCTTGCCCAGCGTCGCTGGCTCTGTTGGCTCTGTTGGCTCTGTCATCTCGTGGTCGCTGTTTGCTGCGGACATGGTTGTGTAAAGAAATAAAAAAAAGTTGATGGCAGCACAAATAGAAAAAAAGAGAGAGAACTTTGAGGCGGCCCCAGCAAGGCACAGCCAGCGTGCACTTGCAGCTCCGGTTATGGGGAAAAGAATCATATATTGGAAAAGTTTAGCGATGGTTACATTAGCTCGGCCCAATCGGTCGACTTTGGCGGCTCGCTGCTCACGTAGGTGGCCGGGAACACGCCCTGCTCTAGCGGCTGGTCGGGGCCGTGGTCCACCACGCCCATCCACCAGATCTCGTCGCTCTGGTCAATAACAAACACGCGCTCGCCCGCCCGGAACCCCAGCTCGCCAGTTTCGCGCGAGCTAAACGTGAACTTTGCGTAGAACACCGGGTGCTGCTTCAGCGAGTCCCGGATCGGCAGGTGCGCCGACGACCCGCCCACCGACGATTCGCCCGACGGCCGCGACGACGACGAGTAGTCGGCATCCGTGTTGCGGGTGCTCGCCGACTCGGACCGCCGCCGCACATCCTTGGCCATGGCCAGACCGGCGCCGGTGGCACCGGCCAGCGCGGCAGCCGTGGCCTGCTCGCTGTGCATGTGGCGCGGGCTGGGCATCGGCACATGGCCGAGGCCGTCGTCGCCGCCGCCGGAAAACGGACCGGCCGGCGGGAATGCGCCCTGCGACTCGCGCATGGCCATACGCTGCTCGAACGGGTTCGTCGAGTCGGACCGGTACATGCTGGTCCGCGACTGATCAGGCGACACGGACCGGCCTGTCGCGTCCTGGCCATCGTAATGCCGCGGCGCCGGCATCGCATACGCCGCAGCACCACCAGCTGCTGCTAGCTCCGATCCCAAGCTGCCGGTCGATGCGGCACGCTCGCGCGCCTCGTTCTCGGCCTCAGCTTCCGCCTCGGCAGCTGCCGACTCGAATATCGAATCAAGGCTCTCGTTGGCGTCGTCGTACTTTATGTCGCCCTTTTTGCCCGCATCGTGCTGCACGTACGTGTCCGACGACACGGCAGCCTTCCGCCCGGCAGCGGCCAGGCCGGCCAGCCCCATCGGCGAGCCAGAATTCAGGCGGCCAGTGTTGGGCGCAATGTTATCAAACGAGACCGGCTCGCCCGCCACTGCATCGGTGCCCCACGTGTCGCGTGCCGCATTGTGGTAGCCGTTGCTCTGCAAGTTCCGCGCGCCCGCAGCCGCACCCGCAGCACCCGCCGCAGCACCAGCGCCCAGCATTGTCGCATTGAGCGGCGTCTTGGTCGTGCCGCCAGCTGTGGTCGCTGCCAGCGCTGCCGATGCCGCCGACGCAGTTGCCGCCGCCTCGCGGCGGTTACGCAGGTAGATGTACACCAGCCCCACCAGCACGATCAGGAACGTGATCCCCAGCGCAATGGCGATGGCGATGATGACGACCAGCGCGACCGAAAGTCGGTGCCGCTGGTACACGTTAGTCGGCGGAATCTCAAAGAACACGGAGCTGATGAATCCGGACGAGCCGTCGTTCTGGACCGTCGACATGAACGGCGCCCATTGATTGTCGTAGAAGAACGCGCTCGATGCGCGTTGACCGTTGGGCAGATACAGATCGCCAGATATGGCCAGCACGTAGCCAGTCGGAATCACTGGCGCATCGGCGCGCCGGGTCAGCGAGCCTGATGAAGACGATGAGCTGCCCAGAACCGAGCTTGGAATGCGCGAGCGCGGCACTTCCAGCACCCCGTTGATGGTGCTGTGGGCGCCAATCGTGAACTGGGGGCTGATGACCGTGGATCCGTCGTACTTTAGGAAGTACGGCGATGCGTCGTCCATCGACACGCCCACGATATAGTAGCCATCAGTGGTCTCCTCGCCGTCCGAGGCGACAGTGAGCACCGTGACCGGTCCTGGAAGCTTGTCGGCGCCGTCAATGTCCGACCAGGCGTTGGTGCCAAAGTCGTACTGCCGCAGATACCGCGTGGGCTGCGTGCCGTTCTTGAACGTGCCGCCCACGATCAGTCGCTCGCCGACAAACAGCAGATCGGTGACCTGGTCGATCAGCGAGCTGGTGGCCATTGGCGACCACTGGCCCTCGTTGATGTCCAGTGTGCAAATGTACGGGCACGACAGCATGCCGCCGGCAGCGGTAAAGTTGCCGCCCACGACCACCATCGACGTGTCGGCGCGGATCGCCACCTTGTTCACGCGTACGTCCGCCGACGTGCCGTCGGGCCCCTGCAGCCGCTGCGTCTCGTACACGCGCTCCTTGTCCATGTCCAGCACCGTCAGCCCGGCGAACTCGTTATCCGACGCGTCGGCGCTGACGTTGGCCACGCCGCCCACAAACAGCAGGTTCGCGGCGTTGTTGATGGTCAGCACCTCGCCGTTTACACCGTCGCCCAGCTTCCGCCACTTGCCGTCCTCGAGCCGCGCCACGTTGGCGCCGCCGTCCAGCGTGCGGAACTGCCCGCCCACAACCAGCACCGGCGTCGAGCCGTTGCTCTTGGCGTACCACATGCCCGAGTTGACCACAAACTGGCCCGCCTCGGTCGGCTGCAGGTCAAAGCCCATCATGTCGATTGCCTGGATGTTCTGTTTAGGCGTCAACAGCACCGCGCCGTTGGCCTCCAGCGCCGCCGCCGCGCTAAACTGTCCGGCGGCAAACGCCAGGCTGTCGCGCCCGTCGGTCCACACGTCCGAGTACACCAGCGACGGCGTGCCCTGCAAGAATGGCGTGTTGGTCCAGCCACCAGCCAGCGCGTCCCACATCGCCAGTCCATCGACCGCAATCTCAACGGGCGCGTCGGCGTCGCCGGCAAACACCGAGCGGAAGTCGCCGGTGAACGCCACTGCACGCTCGCCAAACGGCGAGTACGGAACCACCGAGTTGACCACGCCACTGGCGCCGCCAACGAGCGGGTACCACGTTTGGTCGGTCGTGTTAAACTCGCCAACGTTGCTCAGCGCCAGCGAAAAGTCTGCGGTGCCGTTGAAGCTGCCGCCAACGTACAGCGACGTGTCGATGTACGCCATCGACCGCACATCGCCCCACAGCCCCGAGTTGCTCAGCGGCTTGATTTCGCCGCCGCGGTACTGCGCAATGCTGTAGTAGTTCTGGTCGCTGTCAAAGAACTGGCCGCCCAGGAACAGCGTGTCTTCGGGGTTGGTGCTGTTGAACACGCCGTGCGTGGCCGCGTACACTGCGCTGCCATCTGGCAGCCCGCTGTCGAGCGGCGCATACAGCGGACCGTCCTGCTGAATGTTCGAGGTCAGGTCCTCGTACAGCTCCAGCACGCCGTTGAGATCCGTGTACGACGTGATGCGCTCCAGCCGGAACGAGTTTACCACCACCTCGGCGCTGGCCGCCTGCGCATTCAGGTCGTTGGCGTCGGCCAGCTGCACGTAGATGGCCGACGAAAAGTTCATTGTCGACGCAGGCACGTACCCGCTCAGCACCTCGACCTCGTCGTCCTGCAGGTTGTGCTGGGTGACCGTGGTCACTACCGAGTGCTTACCGTTCATCAGCCACGTAACCTTGGCCGACGTGCGCTGCAAGCACGTGTTGGTGTTCTGGCATCCCGGAATCGACATGTACAGCTTGTAGAACCCCGATTCGGGCACAAACGGCACCAGCGTGACGGTTGCGCTTTGTGCAGTCGCTGATGAAATGTCGTTGCGGTTGACGCCGAGCGTCAGGTACGAGCCGTGGTACGACGCCGCCGTCGTCTGCTGCCAGTTGCCCGACACCTGCGACGACGGCCGGATGCCCTGCGAGCTGCACGGCGACGAGTTGTAAGCGTCAATCGCGTACACTTGTGCGTCTACAGATATGAGGGCGTGTAGACAGTAGCATGGTAATTAGAAATCGTGTCTCTTTCTTTCTTCCTGGACCGGGAAACAATGGAAACCGCAGGCAATTGTCGCCCGGTTCTCTCTCCCCCTTCTTCCTTCCAAATAGTTGCTTAGAGTATAGAGCCAGACCCGGGCTGCTGCTTTTGGGAGGGGGAGAGTTTGGCGGCACAAGGGGCGTTTTTTCCCGGGTATAGGCAGTATGGCCCATTCGGTCGCGGTCTCCCCCTTTCTCCTGGCGGCATTGAGACCAGGCAATGCAGATGTGCGCGCATAATGTGTACTTACCTCTTTGATACAGCTCGATTTTGTTGAAGCCACCGCCCATTCCGTACCAGTCGACAATGTTGACAATGACGCCAGTGATGTTGGCCAGCGTCTCGGCGTTGTCGACAAACCGGAACTCGTGCCAGTTGTAGTCCTGTGGCAGCGGACACGTCTGCGAGCAGAACATCTCCACGCGGGACGTCGGGTCCAGATACGACATGGTCAGCACCTGGTTGTTCTGCGCCGCCTCGATGCGGATGGACTTTGTGCCGCGGCCTTCGTACATCGTGTTCATCAGCCGCAGCAGGGACGGTGTGGCCCGGAACGGGAAATCAATGCGGTAGTAGCCCGGCAGCTTGTCGCGCATCAGCCAGGTGTTGCCGGCCGAGTCGGACCCCGACGTGCAGATGATGTTGTGCGGGTCGCTGAACCCGTCGGTCTCGGCGTTGTTGCCGCCGGTGATCGTGCATGCCGACAGGTTGATGGGCTGCTGGTTCAGCGCAGTGTGCGTCGCGTTGTCAGACGTCGCAGTGAACTCGCCCACTGCGTACACGTGGTCCTTGACCTTGGTAAAGTCAAACACCGGTCCGTCCAGACCGTGGAACGAGAGCGCGCGCCACGTGGAGTTGCCCGCCTCGTAGATGGCCAGACTGCCAGTCGACATGGCGCGCATCGTGGCCACGCTGCTGGTGAGCCCGGCGACGGTGCTGGTAAAGTTTCCGCCGACGTACACCAGCTGCAAGTCGTTGTCGCAGTACAGCGCGTTGACCGGCCCGTTGACGCCGCCCGACATTGAATCGACGTTGCCAGACCCGTCAATGCCAAAGACATAGCCGACAGCGGTCGCGTTCAGCGAGCTCATGCTGCCGCCCATGTACGCCTTGGCCAGACTGCCGTCCGAGTTGTACAGCGCGCATGCGGCGGTTATCTGCCCGGCCGGCGAGACGGCGGCCAGCAGCGTGGCCGAGTTTTCCGACAGCGCCAGCAGCGATGTCAGGTTGCTGTTCAGCGCCAGCGCCGCGCCGTTGCTGCCGGGCGAGAATGTCGAGACGCCGTTGAATGCGCCGACAATTCCAATGCTGCCTTCGTCATCGTCGTCATCGTCAGAGCCGCCCGATTCGTCGCCGCTGCTGACCTCCTCGCCGGCGTCTTTGCCAAACAGCGCGCCCAGCTCGGAGCCAAACGACTCGGGCACGGGGCTCGGGTTTGGACTCGGCAAGGGCGCACCTAGCGCGGCGTCTGCAGGATCTGCGGCGAGTGACGGCGTCGCGAGAAGCGCCAGTGCCAGCGCTGCCGCGTATCGCAGCCACGTGCGGCTCCAGGACGTTGTGCGTGTGTGGGAACCAGGTGTGGATGCCGCCCGGCTGTCTTCTGTCGGGCGCGCCCATGGCCCAGCGCTGGAACACCCGGTGGCCATGTGTGCGAAAAGTAAACGAACTATATGTACTGAGCGATGGCCCTCCGCCTTGAAGAGCTCGCGTATTAGCAAGAATTACCAAGAATAAGAATCCCAAGCGGTATCGATAAACAAGAAAAGGGGGTGCTCCCGATTAACCCTGGCGTCAGGAGGGACTCTGTAGCGACACCAGCCAGATCCTTGTTGTTGATAGTAGGCGGGAGTAGGAAAATTGCGCCGATAGTTTGAGAAGGCGAGCAAGGAAAACAGACTCGGCAAACGCGCGGTAGCCGGACACTCGATACAATAAACACAATGGCAGTAAGATTCGGTTGTTGACAAGCAACAAACCAGCGCGATGAGAGCTTGTACGGCAAATGCTCTCCCCCCTCCCCGCTGGGCAGAGAATAGAATTAGGCTGGAGTGTGGCGAGTAAGTTCCCCCTCTCGGCAGCGGTCGGCGATAAATAGACGAAGAGTCGACACACAAGCGCGAATTAGGTGCAAATTGGAACAAACGGAGACAAGCAGGAGCTGCTTGGGGCCACACTCGCTCCGATGGCGGAGCAAGTCAAAAAGGCGATTTCCTCCAAAGTCGAAGCTATTTTGAGCGCACGCCTGCATGCGCTTTTTTGCTGGTTGGATCGTGCGGAACCTGCGACGCACAGGTGCAGTCCCCCTAACTTGCAGGACCCACGCTGTAGGAGGGATATATCGGAAAAGGCAGGTATCCAGAACTTGCAACCGGTCTACAAACCGGCTGGACTTACCGCTGAACGCCGAACGAGAATCGATTTCGGGCGGGGGAGTTTTTTCACGCAGCCGGTGCACGAAGCCAGGCAAGGGAAACTAGCTGCGGGGTCGAGGTGTCGTCAGATACAGGCAGTCGTTCGGCTAGAGTCGTCGTTCCGGTCGGTGGAGAGAAACGCATACACGGTAGGTCGGAACAAGAAGTGGAGAAAAAGACGGGCGAAAAAATGTGAAAGGGAGGGAAACAAGGAGCGAGACAAGAAGCAAGCGGCGAAAGCGTTCGAGAGAGAGAGGAAAGGAGTGGTATTTTGCCTTCCCAAGGAACACGCCCACTTGCAAATTGGCGAAATCGGCGAATGTGGATGTAGGAAAAAAAAGGGGGTACAGGAAGGAAAGCCTCACTTCTCAGGCCGGGCGGTTTTGCGCTCACAGACCAAACAATCGCGGCTTCTGTTGTGCTGTAAATCCTTCAGCGGTTTTTTCTTTCCTCTTCTAAACAGGCAAGCCTGCTGGTCTTTTGGGCTGGCAGGTTCTTGCTGGCGAGTGCGGGAGGGATCGGCAGCGGTCGCTGCAGCCTGCGAAAACGCAGGCTGGAGAAGGCCGATCAGCCAAATTCTCCCCACTCCTAAAAACCGAACCGCCTGTTCAGCCCACGGTCTCATTTCCGGTCTCACACGAGCCGGCAGTCATCAGCGCTGCAGCAGTTGCATTAAACGAACGAGTGCAAGAGAAAAAAGGGAGGCAGCTGGCTGCGCTTCAGAAGCCCCCCTTGAGCAGGCGCCCCGCCGACGGGATGTGCCAGAGCCGGATGGAGCCGTCAGCGCCCGCCGTGCACGCCTTGATCTCGGTCGGGTGGGTGGCCACGGCATACACGCGGTCCGAATGGCCCTCCAGCCGCTGGCGGGACCCACGCCGGGCCTACCAAAAATAACCACACAATTGGCCGCATTTAGTAGCACGCTCGCAAGACAACGCGCTGGAGCAAACGCAGGCGGCGTCCGCCTTTCTTTCTCCTTTCCGCCTCCAGCCACATGCACGCACGGGGGGATTCAATGAGCTGTGCGCATTCCACTTACCTTGTCGTCCACGCGCACAGGCTTCGAGTGCGTGTTCAGCTTGTACAGGTAGGCAAAGGGCTCGGCGCTGCCGGTGAGCAGGAATAGCATCGAGCGCAGGCCGCGTGCCTCGCTCTGCGAGCGCATGTCCAGCTCGTAGTAGTCGTCGTCGTACAGCCCCAGGAGCTGCTCTTGCGCCACGCGCGGGTCCAGGAAGGCATTTTTGATGGGCCAGTTGCGGCTCCGGATGCCGCGCAGCTCGTGGATGACGCGCGGCGTGGGCACCGACGAGTCGTCGACGCGGTCGTAGACGCGCAGCACGTTGTCGTACGAGTTGGCGGCCATGTATTCGGTGCCGCTCTTCTCGTTGCGCACCACGCTGATATGGCTGATCGCCTGGTGCGGCTGGCCGTCGGCGCTGATCAGCCGCATGAAGCGTCCAATGCGCACGTCCCACATTTTGATCTCGCCGTTGCGGTCGCCCGACACCAGCCGCGTCTCGTCGCTGAAGCAGAAGATGGTGTTGACCATGGCGCCGTCGTTCGACAGCCGCGTCGCGTCCTGGCCGGGCTGGCGCGTGTCGTGGATGGCGATGAACCCTGACGAGTCGCCCGAGTAGATCACGCGCGGATTGTGCGTCGAGTACCGCGCGCACTGCACGAGCCCGTCGCAGCTCAGCCGCCGGGCAGCCGCGCCGGTCGCCACGTCCCACTCGACGCACGTGCGGTCAAATGCCGCCGACACCACGGCCGCCGAGTCCTGGCGCCAGGCCACGTCAAACACGCTCTGCTGGTGGCCCTCCAGCACCGCCAGCGTCTTTTGCTCGCCAATGTCCCAGAGCCGCACCGTCTTGTCGAACGACGCGCTGGCCACCAGTCCGCCCGACGGCGAGTACTGCGTCGAGTAGATTGCGCCGCCGTGGCCATCGAGCTCGGCATAGCACTTTAGCTGCTTTGCCTCTCGCCGCCGCGTGCCGCTGCCGCCCGCGCCATTCGCGCCGCCGGCTGCGCCGTGCCGCTCGTCGCCCTTCTTCTCTCTGGCCGGCGCCGAGTCTACGTCGGCCAGCCGCGCAGATCCGTCCCGCTCGGCGTCCCACGCGTCAGCCATGCGCCGCTGCTGCTTGTCGCGTGCCCGGTCTTTGCGCGCCATCTCGACCGCTGCGCCCTCGGCCCCGCTGCTCTTTGCCGGCGCCTCGCTGCCTGTGGCCGGATCGCCAGCCGTGCTGGTCGCCAGGCCAATGCCAGAGTCACCCGCGTACTCTGGGCCGCTGTGGCCCTCGCTCTCCTCGACGCTGTAGCCGGCGCCGCTGACGTCGTTGGCCTCGCTGATGTTGCTGCTGTGCTCGTTCTCGAGCCCGTCGCCCGCATCGCTGTCCGAAAACACCAGCTCGAACGGCTGCCGCCGGTTCTCGGCGCTGCGCCCGTAGCGCATCGACAGATCAAAGTTGCGCTGCTTGAGCAGCCGGTTCTCGCGCTCCAGCTCGTCGAGCCGGCCCTTCAGCGCCCGGTTCTCTCGGAGCAGGCGCTCCATCTCCTCCTGGTCCAGCTCGGCCTTCGAATCGAGCAGGTCCACAGAGTCATCCATAATTGCAAGAAAATGTACGCAGAGGCAGCAAAGACATGACGGAATCGCCGCTGGCGAAGGGGAAAAAGAAGAGCAAGCATTTTTTCTTGCACGTGGCTTCCGCCTTTCCCTGTCGGATCCAGGCAGGGGCTGATTGAAAATTTTCCGAGATAAGCCTATCTCTGCTTATTTCTCCTCGCAATTCCGTTTTAAAAATCGCAAAAAGGATGCTCGCAACAAAGCTAATCGGACGGGCATCGCTGGCCGGAGCCAGGGGGCTGCATACCGCGCGGCCGCTGCTGTTCAAGGCCACGGCGCCCAAGGCGCTGTTTGGCGACGAGGTGCCGAACCCGGCCACCGTGCCGCAGCCACCGCCGAACCGGCTCAAGGGCTCGTACCACTGGATGAACGAGCGCGCCGTGTCGGTCATCTCGGTACCGCTGCTGGCCACTGCCTTCCTGTACGGCGCCCACCCTATCAACGACATGCTGCTGGGCATCGTGCTGCCCGTCCACGCCTACATGGGCTTCCAGCAGGTGCTGCTCGACTACTTTGACCACCGCCGCTGGCCCGTCATCAGCCGCCTGCTAAAGTACGCGCTGGTCGGCGTCACCGGCCTGTCGATGTTTGGCGCCTGGCGCATCAACACCACCGACGTCGGTCTAACCACGTACTTTGCGCGTTTGTGGAACGCCAACAAGCAGAAGCCGGCCTCCGCCGACAACTAGCTACCAGATGGTCTGAAAATATACACCCAGAATTGCAAACGTATGATCTTATTGAAACTACCCTGCTACTGTGCGTGTCTCTCGCCAAAAGCTCTGCTGGTCTCCACAGATATCAACAGTCGCTGTATTTGGAGAAAGAAACTCGCTCCACTAGGCTCTTACTTGAGCGGGATAAAGCGCGACGAGTGGGTGGCACCCATACCCGGGCGACC
>JANBPA010000321.1:0-13749 GCA_027575275.1 Coemansia sp. RSA 2711
AGAGTGGAGTTTTTGATGTAGATGACTGCGTTGCATGCCTGACTCTGGATTCGCACTGGGATCCTGAGCAAAATGCTATTCTCGGGTATGCGGCTAATTCCGTAAAGCAAGTCCCTCCACATGTGTGCGTGTTTGGACCTCATACTACACATGCATGGCCAGAAAGTATTAGTGAGATTGCTGGACACTTTATGGATGTAACCAAATTAGACAAGCGCTATCTTGGCAATGACAGCAACCAGTGCGGTGAGTATTGGCAGGCGCTGAATGTTGGCCAGGCGGCGTTTCTGCACATGGCAGCTATGCAGCTTGGAATAATAGGCACGGCGACTAGCTATGAAGGCAGACGTGGATACAAACACTACAACCGTGCATTTTTGGTGAAGCAGCCAGGTAGCAATAAGGCTATCAAAATGTCAGATGAAAAGCTTTGTATTCTTGATTCTGACATGGCTCGCCTAAGCTGCAGTCCATTTTAGCACCTGCCTGGAGAACTGCAGTTTACAAAAGATAAACTGGGCAATGAAGTGTTTAAAGCTGAACACAAGGACAATGGCATGCTGCTTGAAAACAATATTGGGATTGCAGTGATTGGGACTATCCAAGATTGCAACAATTGCATAATTTATACGGCAGAAAGCTTTGCTTGCTGTCAGGATAATGCAAATGCTGTCGGCAGTGAAGAAAAGGCAGTGGTATTTTCAACTCGCGTTTATCTGAGCTATGACAAGCTGCGCAAACTAACCGAAAACATCCCGGATAAGAGTTTGGCAGCAATGGTGGTGTCCTCCCGCTCTGGCGCTCGAAGCATTGTAACCAACTTATTTAAAGAGAAAGATTAGAGCGTGTATTTTCCATTCAGCTCTAACACTAACGCTAGTCCTAACCATAGGTTTAGTTGATTTGCATAATCAATAAGTATTTAAGAAAATTCTTATTACTTTGGCAAGTCCCAAAGCATACCAGCTAATTAATTGACAAACTCCAAATCTGCGACATTCGCTTCGGTATTACCAGATATATAGCTTATGCATGGTTTATCCTTGGCTAGCAGAGCATTACTAACAGACTAGCTTCTTAATTTGCTTTTCGGAAAATTTGCTTGCACTCGGCGATAGCATCTAATAGCCACAGTATATCAGCGCGCAGAAAGCCGACATGGCGTGCATTAAACTTGAAGCAACCACGCCAGCCATACATTATTTGTATCTACTGTTCCGGAATTAACTACGCAATTTGGCAGTAGATATTCCGAAGAAACGGGCGCTGGTAAGGCATAATTATGACTATGCTTCGGAATAGAGCTGTGCAATTATCGTTGCAAAGTGAAGCTCCCAGCGGCGCCTTCTAGTTGGACTGTGAGCATAGCCAATAGCAAGTGCGAGTGCGTTTGAATGCAATTGAGGCCCCGTTATTCAATATACACGGAGCAAGGCCGGTGGCTTGCAAAGTAAAATTGGATGCACGAGTGATGGAAACGTTGCACAGTTCTCCGGCAACAGAAAAATGGCGTATGCAAAGGAACCGTGCAGAGCAAACTGCCGCTTGAGTAAGCAGCTATCAGTTGAACGGTATAAAACAGCGGCCTCTCTCAGCGCCCTTTCCACAATTTTCTTTTTCTAATTATCCAAATACTTTTCGCTACATTTGCAAAAATAACTTTGAACAACTTCCTCTGAAATGCAGTACAAGACCCTTGCCCTTGCAGTCGCCGTTGGCCAGGCCTCGGCCACCCTTGACCTGATCACCAACTCGCAGCTCTCCGAGCGCCTGTTCGGCCTGTCGTCGGAGCAGGTCAAGAACATTGACCGCGCTGTGCACGATGCCGGCGTGCCGATTGCCCAGCTGGCCAGCCAGGTGGTGCGCAACATGCGCCCGGCTGTCAACGAGTTTGCGGCCGCCACGCACAAGATTGTGGACGAGTCGGTGAACGCCGTGCACCAGGCGCTGACCCCCGACACGCGTGCCAAGATCAGAACCAGCATCCTGAACGCGGTCAAGACCACCATGGACGCCCACGTCTAAATTACACTACAGCTATGTGAGCACAAGTTACAAATGAAATTGCGCGGTTAGTTTTTTTAGAACGGAAAATTCTCTAGTCACTTTCTATTCGGTGTTTAGCAATAACACTAGATCGCTCACACAAAATCAACTTGCAGCCCTTGAGTGTGCTATAGCCACCACCACTCTGCCACAAGAAAGAGCGATGTTTAGAAAGTCAGTTGCTAAAAGTATATTGAGTGGAAAAATGTGTATGGATAAATTATGATACAATAAAACAATTCTCTGTAGTGCGAATTAGAGCGAAAGCAAAAAAAAGTGCAATATGCAGGTGCCAAAGTACAGGCAAGTGAGGTGAATGAGCGAAGCCAATGCAGAAAGAAAATGCGTGTGAGAAAATGAGAGAGTTTGGAGTCTAAGCGATGTCTGCTAGAAACCGCCAGTTGCGAATTAGCATTTGCAGGGGGCAAACGTAATATGGCACTGCATGCACTGATACGAACTGCTATAGCATGTTTGGCACCAGTGCATAGACCATGAAGTATGCCCGCAAACACACCGCACGCCGCACTCGTGGGTTCGAAAGGGATTCTTTAGCTTGAACAGCATAGTGAAGTTAGTTGCCGATTGCGTCCTCTAGCCGTCGATTTTTGTTGTGGGAGTAAAAACTTTGTAGCCTTTTTTTAGTTGTCCCTCTGTATAGTGAAAAATAGGGATTAGATAAGGTGATTATGCAGATGAAATAGAGGGAATGGATGCAAAAGTTGAGTTTATGTTGTAAATGCAAATGCAAAATGATGCAGAGTGAAAGGAAGGGATGGATGTGTGGCGCTCGACGAAAGTATATTTTTTACAGGAGACGGCTCATTGATACAGGTGGAGGCAACGGAAAAGTAGGCAATATAAAAGCACAAAAATTCAGAAGAAAAAAAGCTGGACTGCTCCCTCTGAAGGGAAAATGCGAATTTATAGAATAGCGAATTCTTTTGTCAATCAATTTCGGTGAACCCTGGTGTCGGAGTAATCCTGCGTCTGCCCCTTTGTGGCCTTACCGCCTTTCTGCTTGTTTTTGTTCCAACCGAAGTATAGGTGCTACCGCCGGGGTTTCCTCTCCAAAAATAACCGCAGAAAGATCTCTTTATCTTTAAAAAGGTTTGTTTACTGGGTTTAAAGACCGCACAAAGCACCTTGTTTGTGTCTTTTCTCTAAAACCAAATCGGATTAAAAGGGAGAGCTTTTTTCTTTTTGTGAAATTTTGCTCGATCGCTTTGCAAACAAAAACAGGCGCATTTTAGCGGATTTGCTTTCCTTTCTTGCAAAGGCTTGCTAGGCGGGAGGGTAAATGCATCATTGCTAAACTAACATGCCAAGAGGTACCGTGTTAAGCACAATTATTTTTGGAACCAATTGATCATGGTTTTTTTGAAATGGCCCGTAAAGACACCGTGTCTTTGACGGGGTTGCGCTTGGCAAGTGGGTGTTTTCTTAACAGACAGGGTGTCCAGAAAGCAGCAAAAGAAAAAGATGCCCAGCCCTCATTATGTAAAGACACAAACAGTATAACCGCTATGCTACCGCGCTTTTACAGAAAGCTGGGTAAACAGGCTTGTGGCTGCCCAGCCAACAGACTTCCTTGGCAGTCGGGCACCCGCGCTTGGCATGTCCTTTGCGTGGATTTTTCTGGGCCTTTAGACGAAAATCAAACGGCGCCAGGGGCTGCCGGATTGCAGCGGTTCTGCCGCTTGCCTGCGCGGAATTTTCCCTGCATGGCTGGCGATTTAAGCGGCGCATATTAGCAATTGAGCGACGCACGGCAAAAGGGGAGTCTTCAATGTAGCCACACAGCAAAAATGCAGGCTTTAATAAGTTAATTCGTGCCCAAACTACTCGTCGAACAGCGAGTCGACAATCTCGGATATACGCTGCCGATTGATTTCGAGGTTTTCCACGCCCTGCTCGACCATTATCCGACGAACTGTCGAGACCGCCTCGCCGATTGCCCGACGTGGAAGCTCGGGCCAGCGCCGATACACCAGCCCACCGATGCTAACCGGGTCCTTGACTAATTCGGGCATAACAATAGACGCGGTGGTCAGATGGTGCTCGCCAACCGTGCCCTGTAGCACCAGCTCGCCGTCGTTTAGAGAGCGCCATTTGCGGATGTTGCGTGCATATGCCGGTCTGATTCCCTCGGGCTCGTTGTACGCCACAGTAATATGTGGGGTATCGAGCGTCTGCGGCGCCATGGTTGCTGTCTTTGTGCGCACCTGCGCTACACGCACCGCCACAATGGTATTGGCGATCGTGCCGATGCCGTCAACCACCAGCTCGACCTGCTCGCCCATCGCTGCGCCAATTCTCTCCTGCAGCTCTTCGTCGGTGACCGGGCCCAGCACCACGGTCATGTGGTCGGCCGATTTGACCCAGCTGCGCGGGCTGCGCACAGTCTGCTGCAGCAGCGCTTTGCTATGTGTGGACAAGAAAACGGCCGTGAAGCTCGGATATGTGGCTATCTCCAGGGCGCCCACCGGCAGCTGCTTGCTGTCGGGGTCGGCCGACAGGGAGCGCACACGGTCGTTGTATTCGTGCACAAAGTCATGGACCAATGCGCGCTCGCTCTCTTCGCGCATGTAGATAGTTTCAGGAGCCACGTGGTAAACATCCGCTTTTGTCAGCCAGCCGCCGCTGCGGACTACCAATGCATCGAGATAGTGTTGCATGCGCTCGCATTGGTTAACGCGATCGTCCCACATCAGAATCTCGCGGATTCCGGGAAACGCCGTTATCGCATCCTCAACTACGCCCATTTTGTAGTCAAATGTCAGCGGCGTGTTCGGCGCCTTGGACGCTGCAGCCAACTGCGGCGTCGGCGACGGCGCTGGCGAGATTGCCGGCGAAACCAGCGGCGACTGCCGCGTCGGCGTCTCCTTCAGAATAATAATGTCAAACTGCAGCCCGCGGCAGCGTTTCAGCAAGCCCACAACGGCCTTGCGATACGCCGCGTGCGACCGGCCTGTCAGCAAGACAATCAGGGTGTCGTCGCGCTTGGCCTCGGCCTGCGCCTGCCGCACCGTCTGCTGCATCCAGTGGCCGTTGGTGTACTCCAAGTACGGCGGGCTCAGCGTGCGGCTGTCCTGGAACCAGCCTAAATCCGTGCTTCTGAGCATGCCGATAAGCTTCTGGTCCCATAGCCGCGGGTTTGGCAGCGGCGACTTGAACAGCGTGTTGTCAAAGTCAAAGATTGAGAGCCGCTGCACGTTGGGCTTTCGCAGCCGCAGCGCCGAGAGCTGGCGACGGTACAGAAAGTCTGCTTCCGAGATCGGCTGCTCCCAGTTGATCGAGCTGGTGTATGCGGGGATGTTAAGCTGTGAGGGATCGGTGGTTACCTGGTATCGGGTGTGGTAAATAGGCGTACGGCCGCGGGGCACGGTCTCGACACTGGACACGGCGGTGCTTTGGTCGTCGGAGCTGGTCAACGCCAGGTCCTTGTCGAGCATTGAGCTGTCACTAAATGGGCGGAATTCTAGGCTGGAAATGGAATGTATGCGAGGAAGATAGAACGAGCGTCGCAGAGCCATGCAATTTCTCTCTACTAAAATACAAAAAAATCCGTCTTTTTCTTAGAAGAAGACGAAACTTTGAACAAAAGAGAGAAGAGAGACGTCAACAGAACATTCTCCACGGAAGTAAAATCTAATCTTCATAGCGCACTTTTTTTCCACAGTGATCCGAGTGTAGAGTGTAAAAACACATTGCAGAAGCAAGTGCACACTGAGAAATCAGCAGCGCCATGCATTGCCGACAAAAATGCGTGCTGTGACCAAGTTCTAGAACTGATTATAGCCGGAACGCCAGTCATAGGGTCAAGCCCAAAAGTTCTGTACTGCATGCAGCCGCGTTTAAATGAGCCATTCATTCCCAGCAGCTGCGGTCATGTGTGATCCTGCACATTGCCTTTTTTTTCGAGCACTTTGCAATCATGGATGTGACTCGCCCGTATACGATAGTTGCGCATGTTGACAACACACCCGAGGGGCGGGCTGCCGCCGAATACGCCTGCTCTCTGTGCCTAAAGTTCCGGGTCAAGTACCGACTGATCTTTCTCTACGTGGTCGCGCTGTACCGCCGCACCAGCCTCAGCCTGATCAACCGCCAGACTGACCAGATGAATGCCGACATCCGCGAAGACGCCGAAAACGCAATGCTTGATTGCAAAAAGTTTCTGTCGCGCTTTGAGTCCCTGGTGACGTTTGAGTGGATTTCGGTGAAGGACGAGGGCAACGTCGGCCCGATTATGGTCGATTTCATTGCCGATAGCCTGCAATCGCCTGTGGATGTGGTGGTGGTCGGCAAGCCCGCAAACCCGGGGATCAAGAAAATCGTCGGCGGCGACACCTGCGATTACTTGCTCAACAACCTCCTGTGCCCAGTGATGGTGGTCAAGAACCAGTACGACACGTCGGATAACGGCGACTAAATATTCATTTGCAAATACATAGCTGAGCATATACTGTATTGAATTATAAGAGGCTTTACTTTGCCAGGCCGCCGGCAGAGCTGGCCAGCGTGTTCTCGGTCCAGATGCGGTGCAGCCGCCCTTGCTCCTCCGTGGCTACCGACAGCGGTTTGTATAGCTTGCGCTTGGCAAACTTGTACAGCTCCGACAGGATCAGGAAAATGAGCAGGGTAACCAGCACGATTCCCCACTCCCAGCTAATGCCCTTCAGCTTCAGCACCGATGTGTTGAGCCCCGGAACGTAGATGCACAAGATGCACAGAATGGTTCCGCACACCACGCCGCTAAACAAAAAGCGGTTCTCGTGCACGCGCCGGATCATGTGCCAGTTCCACATGGGCCCGCGGAGGCGCCGGCAGTTGTACGCGTGCAGCAGAATGGCCAGCGTCAGCGTAGCAAACACCGTGCCGCGGGCGCGGAAAACCAGGTCGCACGACTCGGAGTACGCTTTGTTGCATTCCTCGCCCATGTGGCCGTCGCCAAAGCCGTTCATCACCAGCCAAAAGTTGGCAATCGACAGCAGCCCGATCCCGAACCCGTAAAAGACAATGTCGCCCTGCACCTCCCACGTAAACAGCCCGCTGGACGGCGAGCGCGGCGGCTCGTCCATGATTGTCGGCCACGCCTTCTCAACGCCCAGCGCCATGGCTGGCGGCGTGCCAGTCAGCAGGTTGTTGACCAGAATGGCGACTGGCGACAGCGGAAACACGGTCTCGCCGAGCCCGTCGCGGAAAGCCAGCCCGATAACCAGGCACACCAGTTCGGCTACGTTTCCTGATACCAGCACACAGCAGAAGCGCTGGATGTTGCTGAACACGCGCCGGCCTTCGCGAATTGCACGCACAATCGTGGCAAAGTTGTCGTCAGTTAGGATGATCTCCGACGCCTGCTTGGCCACATCGGAGCCGGTCTGGCCCATAGCAATGCCAACGTCGGCAAACTTTAGCGACGGCGAGTCGTTAACGCCGTCGCCGGTCATGGCGACAATGCCGCTGCGCCGATGCATTGCCTCAATCATCTTGACCTTAGTATCGGGGCTGCAGCGCGCAATTACGTGCGGCAGCTCGGGCAGCGCGTCGATTTCGTCGTCGGTCAGCCGGTCAAACTCGCGCGCAGTCATCACAAGCGGGCCGAGCGAGAGCGCCTGGTGCTCGCCACTCTTCTCCTCATCCTCATCCTGGAGAATGCCTACCTGACGCGCAATGGCTGCCGCGGTCTGCGGGTGGTCGCCGGTCAGCATGGTGACCTGAATGCCGGCGCGGTAACACTCCATTACGCTTGGCAGGGACTCGGGCCGTGGCGGATCGTAGATGCCCACTAGCCCCAAGAACGTCATGCCGACCTCGACGTCCTCGCGATCGGCCTTGCTCATGTCAATTGCCTCTTCAGCCGGTGTCAGGTGGCGGTAGGCTATGGACAGAACGCGCAGTCCGTCGCGGGCCATGTCCTGGATTTGCGGGTCCAGGTACGCTTGCAAGCTGTCCGGCGATATGTTTGCGACGCGCTCGCCATCCTGCCGTCCCGTGCAGCACGGCACCACTCGCTCGGTCGCGCCCTTCAGGAACACGACTTTTTCGCCAGTCTTCTCGTTCCGTGCAGCCACGCTCATCCGCTTGATGCTCGAGTCAAACGGGTACTCGCAGATCAGCTTCCATTGGTTGTCGGCATTGGACAGCGTCGGCTTGCCCATTGCCAGCTTGGTGGCAAAGACTTGCAGCGCAATCTCGGTCGGATCGCCAATGCCAAACCAGTCACCGGTCTCGTCGTCTTTCCTGATTTCCGACATGTTGCACAGCGCGGCGCCATGGACAATTCGGCGGAACGGCGCCGACATATTGGATTCGCTGATCACGACCGTTTCCTCGCTGCCGTTGTCACTTGCCGGCTGGCTCTTGTCGTCGCTGGCAAAGTTGACCTGGGTGTCAATCGGGTGCGCTGATTGCTGCTTTTTGGTCACTTCGCCAATTGGTTCAAAGCCCAGGCCCGAGATGCGGAAGAAGCCCTCTTCGGGGAGCCATGCGCGCACCAGCACCATCTTGGACTGTGTCAGCGTGCCCGTCTTGTCCGAGCAAATATTGGTGATTGAGCCGAGGCTTTCGAGCGCAACCAGCTTGCGCACCAGCGCGCGTTTCTTGGCCAGCGTGTGCACGCCCAGCGACATTGTCAGCGTGACCACAGCGATCAGCCCTTCAGGGATGGTGGCGATGGCCAGCCCAATCGCGTAGAGTAGCACTTCGTTGCTGATCTTGAACTTGTTTACGCCAAACACAATGAGCACGGACACGACGGCAACGCCGAGGAGCACCCACGACATCTTGTCCAGGGCCTTCTGCAGAGGCGTCTTCTTGGCCTTGTTGGTCTCCATCAGCTTCTTTGCGATCTTGCCAACCTCAGACGCCATGCCGGTGGCGTAGACCACTGCTTTCCCGCGGCCCTTGGTCACCGTGGTGCTGGCGAACGACAGATTGACGCGGTCGCCAAGGGGAAGCTCGGGATCGTCAAATGGCTCAGAGACCTTGGCAATTGGCAGCGCTTCACCGGTCAGCAGTGCCTCGTCGGTCTCCAGGTTGAATACCTCGAACAGCCGGCAGTCGGCGCCAACCACGTCGCCGCTCTCGAGATACACTACGTCGCCAGGAACTAGCTCGGCAGTTGGCACGACAACCTGGTGGCCGCTACGCAACACGCGTGACGTCGGCGAGGTCATCTTGCGTAGCGAGTCCATGGTCTTTTCAGCCTTAAACTCTTGTGCGAATCCGACGGCAGTGTTCAATATAATGACGCCAATTACCACCCCTAGGAATTAAACTTGGTATTAGCGCACTGCAAATTATCCGCGAGTTGAAAGACGCGTGTGTACTCCTGGAGTGCTTACCTGCTTCGACCCAGTCTTGGATTGCAAATGCAATGGTCACGGCGGCAATGAGAATAACCGTCATCAGGTTGGCTAGCTGCCGAAGCAAGATCTTGAACGCGCTTGGTCGTCCGCCGCCGCGCATCTCGTTCTGTCCATAGATTGAAAGGCGGTTCTCTGCCTCGCTGGGTGCCAGCCCTGTATCAACGTTGACATTGAGCTCGCGTTGAATCTGGTCCAGATCCATGCAATGGTACGACTTTGCATCGGCAGCCGCTGCCGTCTGCTCGGCCTTGGCTTTACCAAACATTGTAAACTAGGCGGTGTAGTATATGAATAGAGCGATTATGTGTAGCAATTATTGAGGGGAGATTCCGTTAGAAAGAATAAATGAATGCCAGGTTGGATAAGTTAAGCTTTGACAAAGCAGCGGATCTCGATCTATTTATATTCGAGTTGGTTTCCCTGCGTCAGCGCTTGCTCTGTCTATCTGGCATGTCTGCCAGATAGCGGAACATAATCACGTAATTGACGCTCCGGCAAAGCTCGGGTGCGTGTATGTATTTGGAAGGTGTAGAATGTCTACTAAGAAGCCCTTCTGGAACAAAAAATGCGCGCATTTAACCAGGTGACCAATAAGCCGCTGCACCCGCACACGTGCCGTTACTCGGGTTGCACAGCCTAATCGTTCCACCGAACTCAACTTTCCGAAAATTATTCAGGGCCGCCAGTCTTCTGGAGAAAAGCTGCACGTGAAATGAACTCGGCTCGACAACGCGAGCCGCGGATCCTCAACACAAAAATAGATGAATGGTGTGGCCTGAACAATAGTTTAAGCGTGTCAGCCACCACCAGATATAAAAAAAATTCTCCCACGTGGCGGGTTGAATGCGCGAATATTAGCGTTGAATGTGTGCGCTGGATCCCACGAAGCATGGATCTGGTGCAAGCAATTGTCCATCTCGGGTCGCGCTTGCAAAGTGCGAACCGAGAAAATAGGTTGTCTGCGCCGATTGACCCAGCCTCGTGTTTTTTTGGGCAGCAAACATTGGGGTGCCCTCCGATTCGCCGGCAGGGCATGCAGTAGAGCCTTAAATAAACACCGCGTGGGCCGAAAATCCGGCGCGTTGTTTCTTTTTTCTGCCCACTCCCTGCAATCGTTCCGCATTTTCTTTCAATTTCACCTGGGGGCTCAGGCCACACGCGCACCTTTATCTTTTAAATCTTCCTTAATGTACACAGCACGCGTGAATCCGGCGGAGTCGCTGGACGGCAGACTAACTGGGAATGGGCTGGCGGTCGACACCCGCAACTACCAGGCGTTTGGAGACAACCAGGCATACAGAGATAGCCAGACGGTGCAGACAGCCCCGTACCGGCTGAACGGCAGCGAGCGACGGGCGGGCTTTGGCGACAGCTACATGCACGCGTCGGCGCAGCACAGCCCGCAGCTCCAGCCAGCAGCAAGCAGGGGCACGTACGCGCGCGGCACGGCGGAGCTGAATCCGGTTACGGCGTGGGGGGTGATCACGAGCGGCGGCGGGGCGTATGGGTCGCCCCCAGGCCACGCGGACAGGGGAGGACGCGCAGGCCGGCGCGCAGACGGGGCGCTGTCGCCACGGCGCAGCGCAGTAGCGGACATGTACACGACGCCGCCTACTGCGCACCGCGCGTCGATATCTACTGTGCTGTCGGGCCCCCGCTCGGCGGACGTGTCGCGCGGCCCTGCATACGACGACGGGCGGCAGCGCACGCACACAGTGGGCACGCCGGGGTCGCGGCGCTACTCGCAGGCGGAGTTTGACACGTACAACGAGCGGTCGGTGGCCACGACGTTTGGGCTCGAGTCGCAGTTCACGCGGCCCAACTACGACGACTCGAGCATGTATGCACACACGCCCGGGCGCGACGCGGCGCTGGCCGCCATGCACGTGATGGGCCGCAATCCGGTGCCGCCGAGCGCGTCGGCGCGCCTGCGCAGCGTGAGCGGCACGCAGGACATTCTGACGCCCGACACGCCGGGCGGCGCGGTGTTTGGCGCGCGGCCGCGCAACCACTCGCGGGTCAGCAGCGTGGCGTCGCCAAACACGCGCGCGCGGGCCATCGAGGACACGCACAACGCGCTCACCGGCGGCGGACGCGCGTCGGCGGCGCCGCCAGACGCCGAGGGGCGGCATGAGCGGCGCATGCACGGCACGCAGACGTGGTACGGGCAGGGCGCGCGCGACACGGTGAGCGAGACGCTTGCGTGGGGCACGCCGGGGTCGGGGCGCACGCGCACAGGGTCGCTGGCGTACGGCGGCACGCCAGGGCGGCAGGCGCCGCACGAGCAGGCGCCGATGCAGCGGGGCAACGGCCTGGCCATTGAAACGCGGCACCGGCACCGCGCGTCGTACACGGGCTCGGCGCTGGGCTCGCACACGCCGTCGGCCGTCGGCAGCTCGCAGCACCGGAGCGCGCGGCTGGCCAACGGCAACTCGAGCTTTGTCGGCGCGTCAGGGCGGCGGCCGCGGCACCAGTCGCTGCAGGCCAAGAACGGACGCACGCCGATCCGCAGCAACCGCTTCCACAGGGAAGAGGCGCTGTGCCAGGCCGACATTGAGGGCCAGGAGTTTGTGTCGAGCGACGAGGAGAACTTTGAGAACGAGGAGAGCGCGTACGGCGGCGACATGGTGTCGCAGCAGAAGCTGATCCAGAAGCAGCAGCGCCACATCTACGACCTCAACCTGCAGTGCAAGATGATGAAGGACGCGATGCAGGCCAAGACCGACAAGCCCGTCGATGAGCTGCTGGCAAACTATGGGCGCACGTGCGCGTCGAACCGCCGCGCCAACCGCCAAATCGAGCTTCTGGAAAACGAGGTGAAGGCGCTGAAAAAAGCCGAGGAGCAGCACGCGGCCGCCCTGGAGGAGGCCAACAAGCGCCTGGAGGCCGAGGCCAACAATGCGCGGTACTGTAAGAACGACCTGGACGAGGCCAAAGCGAAGATCACCGAGCTCGAGGCCGAGCTGGCGGACGAGCGGCTCGAGTCGGACCACTGGCACCGCAAGTCCGAGGTCAGCCCGGCGGGCTCGCGGTCGCCGCGCGCGCGCGCCGGGACCACGACGGCCAGCGAAACCACGACGCTGCGGGCGCCGTCGCCGCGGGGCGACAAGCGGCTGCTTGAGGCGGAGAAGCAGCGGCAGCAGCAGCAGCAGCTCGAGGAGGATCTCCGGCAGTCGCGGCGCAAGGTGCGCGGGCTCGAGGAGCAGCTGCGCGGCGTGCAACTGTCGATGAAGCGCAGCCAGGACAGCCGGCTGGCGCTGGACAAGCCGGCGCAGGCCGAGGTGTCGCGGCTGACGCGCGAGAACGAGGCCCTGCAGGACCAGTGCAGCGCGCTGCAGCGGCAGCTCAGCGAGGTGCACGCGCAGCGGCAAATGCACGTGGAGGCGACGCTGGCGGCGGCCACCAGCGCGATGAGTCTCAGCGACGACTACGGAGCCGAGGGCAGCGCGGCGCAGCGGGCGGAAATTGCCAAGCTGCAGCTGGAGAACCGCGACCTCGGCGCGCGCGTGCAGCTGGCCGAGAGCCGCGCGCAGCAGGTGGCCGAGCAGCTGCGCGCGAGCGAGGAGAAGCAGCGCGCGCTGTGCCACGACTACCTGCGTCCGTGCCTGCGGGAGCTGACCGTGGGTCCGGCGCAGGCCGAGAACGTGTACGACCACGTGCGGCGGTGGAGCCAGCTCAAAGTGGTGGTGCCGCAGACGCACGACGCTACACCGACAAAGTCCAGCAGTCGTCGCCGTTCCAACGGGATTGCAAAGCCCATGGGCTAAAACAAAATTTTTTTTACTACTATTTGCATTTATACTTTATACTCTCGACGAAGCTTTCCTTTATTATTATATTTGTATAAGAACAGTTATTTTTTTTACTGCTGGCGTTCGTGTAGATGGTTGATGGCCGAGATGGCCAGTCGTTTGTTGCCGGCCAGCCGCCGGGTCTTGTCGGTGGATTCGGGCACGAACACGGGCGTGTCGAGCGAGTACATTGCCAGCCGACGTTGTTCCGCGAGCCGCATGATCGCCATACCGAGGATGTCGCGGTCCGGCGGCAGCGCGGCCAGATGGTCGAGCAGCGAATCCACGCCCGAGCGCGACACCGCATACGCGTGGAGACACAGGGGCATGTTGGCCACGCGCAGCATAGGCAGCTGCGCGCTGACCCGGGGCTGGATGCGCTCGAACGCGCCGCAGTGGCCGGGAAACAGCAGATCCCACGATGGCAGCACCCGATGGACCCTGCGCATGATTGTCTTGATGTTCAGCTCCATGTCCACGCTGCCGTCGAGGATCAGCGCCGACTCGAACCCGCGCTCACGCATGTCCCGGTAAACGCC
>JANBPA010000322.1:0-13734 GCA_027575275.1 Coemansia sp. RSA 2711
AATGAGCAGCTTGCGAATGACCGACATTGCCGAGAGCACGAACAAACAAAAGCACGCAAGAGAAAGAGAGGCGTCATGTTTCCGTGCGCAGCCAACATACAAGCAATATCTTGATCCAAACACAGCATTTGATCGCTGATCACATTCACATCGCACTTGACTCGAGCACTAGGTTTTGGTTCTCGCCAATGAGTTAGCACCTCGTACTAGTAGATTTATTAGTCGCCAAACGTTTAAGTAGGTTGGCTAAACAAACACTACCAAGGCACTACGATCAATAAAACAGGTGTGGATGGTGCCGTCTTTCGTGCATCTCATGTTGAACCGTGTTTGCAAACGTAACCGGAGGGTTGCAAAGGTTGCACACATAGACATTGTTATCTGAAGCTGGCATTGTTATAGCGGAAGTGTTGGTGGTGTGGGTGGGATGTTGATGGAGGAAAAAAGACGGCCGAGCGGGCGTGTTGAAAGCCGTTTTATAGCGCAAGAACTCTGGCTAGTTTGGATTTTGTTTGCTCTTCTAAAGGTTAGTAATTACACATAATAGCCGTTAATAAGTATATAATAACTGTTGACTGGGCGACAGTTAATGCATTTAATACTTTTCGGAATTAACCTACCAATTAATCTGTTGTACTCCTTTGTGGAAAAGAGGGGTATAATACCATTCAAAGTCGTTTTGCGCTATCCATAGCTTGGCAATTTCCGGAGTAAAAATGCATTTCGCTATTGCAAAGTACTAAAAACACTAAATCAAGCAGCTACTCCTTGGGCAGGTGAAAATAAGGCAATGCCTAGTGCTCTTGGAATTGCTCCAGGTATTCCGACAACCTCGTCGTGCCCATATTCCACATACGGCGCACCGTATCCGCCTCGTTCGAGTTGAGCAGACGCTGAGCAATTTCCCGGGCATTTGCACTCAGCTCCTGTAAATCAAGGTCGCCAGAGGTTGCCCGTGTGTGTCTGGCAGTAGACTCGCGGCCAAAGAACTGGTCAGAGCTAATGCTGCTGGAGTTCCGAAACTGTGACGCATTCACCGAAGGCTCTTGCGGCTGATTTCCGCCAAAGAACTGGGCCGATGAGATTGATTTCGAGTCTTTGAACCGCCCCTGGGCGGCAGACGACGCGGCGTGTGACGGTGCCGCGCTGGCACTACTTCCGCCGCCAACGGCACCAAAGCCGCTGGGCCGACTGGCATTCCCAGGTTTGCTACTGCTGCTGCCATTGCTCGCGCCCACCATGCCGAATCCAAGCTGGCCGAATCCCGAGCTTAGGTCATTTACGTCGCTGGTAGACTTGCTGCCGCCAGCTGCACTGCTGGCTGCCGGCTTCTGCGCGGAAACCTTAGGCTCTGGGCGAGGCGCGCTGCTAGCACTAGTGGCAGTGGCCCGGGTGGTCTGCGTGGCCTCCCGCATTGCCTGTAGCCGCTCCTCTTCCCGGGCCTCGGCCTCGGCGCGTGCCGCCGCTTCCTCAAAGTTCATGATCGGCTTTGCGCCCAGTCTCTGCGCACCCCCGAGCTTCCTTGCTCCGCCCAGCTTCTTTGCGCCCAGCCCACCGCTGGTCGATTTCAGCCCAGTAGTCCGCGCCTTTGTGGTGGACGGGCTGATTACCCGGGCAACCGGCGCAGCATTGGGCTTTGCCTTGGGCTCTGCGCTCCCGGTGCCTTCGTTTTTGTCGCTGGCAGCAAGGTCCTCGTCGGATTTGCTGGGCTCTGTGATCAGTGTCGGCGGCGCTAGTCCCTTTGCGTGCCCGCTCTCAGCCGCCTGTGAGCTCGCAGAGTGCGCCAGCTGCTCGCGCTCAAAGAAATCGCTGGTGGCCGAGGCGGGCGCCGATTCGGCCACACCCGCACGCACTCGCCCATCGCTGGAGTTCAGCAAGTCCAGTTCAGCCAGTTTGGCCAAATGCGACTTGTACAGCTGGGCGACGCGTCCCGAGTACTTTGACTTTGCATCGCTCGCCGATCCGCCCGACAGCATGCGCGCGCCTCCGTTCTGGCGCCAGAACGCCGCAGCATTGGCGTTGCCGCCGACCTTCATTGTGCGGAGCTGGTCCCACGACCACGAGTCGAGCGCGGTCGAGCGGACAAACGAGATGTGCACGCCCATGCCGCGATGCACTGCCGAGCAGTCCATGCAGAGGTAGACGCCGTAGGTTACGCTCGACCAGGTCGGGTTCTTGCTACCGCAGTCGAAGCACACCCGATTGTCCGGCTGCTTGGCCTTCAGCTGCTTGAACAGCGCTTCGATTTCTTCTTTTGTTGGCGGAATGACGGTCATTTTGTGAGAAAAAGAATGCTGATGAAGCAAGATTGCATTCGGAGACAGCTCAGGAAGAGTGAGCCATCACCGCGAGCCGTAATCCGAGCTGACTTTTCCCTACACTACGGGCAAAATTTAGCTGGTGATCAAGTCGCTGGAGGTCCTTCCGCAGCGTTCCTCATCTTGACCGGCAAGATAGGCAACTCGAGATTTTTGCAGCAAACCCCGCGTACAGATTTAATGCTTACCATCAACGCAATTAATAATTGCAGATAACACAGCCGCAGTGCCCCAAATCAATGAGAGGAACTGTTTGGTATTGGAACGGTGGGATTCCCATGGCCTGTGAATGTCAATATGATGGTGAGTGCGAGCAAGCCTATTGCCGCGTCTGGAAACTTTGATGAAACCAACGCAATTATTAGTTGCAAATGTTTTATCAGAGGTTCCAAATATAGTGTTTAACCCACACACACCTATTAATGGGGGAGGTTCATCTAGCTATTTGCTATTTATTCAGACGCGCTTCCCTGTAAAACGAAAAAAAAAAAATTCAACTTGTGTTCAACATTCCCCTTCTCAACGCCATTTTTAGCTACGAAATTAAAACCGCCTACAGACCACCGAACTGCCAAACAAACGACCCAGAGAGGGCGCCTGGCCCTCTCCCTCTATTTCTCCTATCGCCAACCGCGGAAACACGGCCTTCCTCGGCCGCCTTTTTTTACCGCTGTCCAGATGCGCTGCGCTGGGCTCCGCATTGTTTAACAACAAATGGTTGATCACTCTCAACCAGCGAATCGCCAGGGTTTTCTACACCCAATCCGAGCTGGCGATTGCCAGTTTAGACCCAAACACCTACCCATAGTGCATTATACCCGACCGCTCGGCCAATGTAATGAATGCCAGGATAACCATTTTCAGCCGCCGGTGCTGTCTCACTCTGTGATTTGCTGATATACTGAAGATCATAGAGCCATGGTGGAGCACGACGCGCAGCCAGTGGTGTGCCTCGAGTTTTTCAGCGGAATCGGCGGGCTGCACTACGGGCTGCGTGAAAGCGGAGTCAATGCCAGCGTGGCCATGTCGTTCGACATGAACGAGCTGGCCAACAGCGTGTACGCGCACAACTTCCACATGCGGCCAAGCAACAAGGCCATTGACTATCTCGAGCCGCGAGACATCGACAGACACCGCGCCGACTGCTGGCTGCTGAGTCCGCCGTGCCAGCCCTATACACGCGGCGGGAACTACCGCGACCACGAGGACCCGCGCGCCCGCGGGCTGCTGCACCTGCTCAGGCTGCTGCCGCGACTTGAGCATGTGCCCAACTATGTGCTGCTTGAAAACGTGATGAACTTTGAGAACTCGCGGTCCCGAGTCTTGCTGGTCGAGGCGTTCGGCCGACTTGGGTTTGAGATACACGAGTGCCTGCTGTCGCCCGTGCAGTTCGGCATCCCGAATAACCGACTGCGCTACTATCTGGTCGCACAACGAGCCTTACCGTCCACGGCTGCCATGGACACTGCGTCAGATAACGAAGCCTACACACAGGCGTATCTTGCCCGCGGTCGAGACGTGGTCCACACCGAATGGCCATTTGGACCGGCGGCAAAGTCTGTGCGAGCTGCCGATATTATCCACTACCCGCTCTCGGGCTACATCGATCCAGCCGAAAATGGCACCGAATCTCTTTGCGTTCCCGAATGCCATATTTTGAAGCGCAAAAACCTCCGGTTCGACATTGTCAAGTCCGATAGCTGCAAGACATCCACGTTCACCAAGGCCTATGGATCCAAACACTTGATTGGCTCCGGATCGCTGTTACAAACTAAGCGCTTGGATGTTGTTGAGGATGGATTCGGTGCACCTGAGAGGCTGCTTGACCTTGGGCTGCGGTTCTTCTCGCCGGCAGAAGTTGCTAGTCTGCACTGTTTTCCAACCAGCCCAGATACGCCATGCACACTAGAATTCCCAAGTTATGTCAGCCAACGACAGCGTCTCCAGCTCCTGGGCAATAGCTTGAATGTCCATGTGGTTGCTCAGCTTCTAAAGCACATTCTGTTCACACAATAAATGGGCTGTCTGTGACCTATGACACTACGGATAGCCATTTGGGTCAAACTGGTGATAGCCAGCTTGGATTGGTAATACATTACCCTACCCTGGTAATCATTTGGTTAAGTGTGATTAAGCATCTGCCATCAGGAAGTGCGGAGCCTGGCGCAGCACAGTGCATCTGTACAGCAATGGAAAAGGCAGGCAAGAAAGGATGAACAAGAAAGGCTGGGTATCCACAGTCGACAATAAGAGGAATAAAGGAGGGCAAGGTGCCCTCCCTGGGCCATTCATTCAGCAGTTTCGCAGTCTGTAGGCAGTTTCAATTTTGTAGCTAGAAGAGGCGTTGAATGGGGGAATGTTAAACACAAGTTTGGATTTTTTTGTTTGACAGGGGAGCACATCTGATTAAATAGTTGGATGAAGCTTCCCCCATTAAAGAGTGTGTGGGTTTTGTCAGTTTCCAAACATGGTGATAGGCTTTCACACGCTTACTGTCATGTGGACATTTGAAGAGCATGTGGCTCCTGCTGTTCACACACTATCATATTGACATTTGTAGAGCATGCAACTCCCGCCATTTATACACAAAACAGTTACTCCCACAGTGCTCAGAGCTCCAAGGCTGCGCAATTTGCAATTAATATATGCATTGGTGGTAAACGTTAAATCTGTACTCGGGTTTCACTGCAAAAAAAAAAACCGAGTTACCTATTTTGCCGGTTAAGATGAGGAACGCTGCAGAAGGACTTTCAGCAACTTGATCACCAGCTAAATTTTGCCCGTGGTGATGGGAGAGTGATTAAACTAGAAACGAAAGATTTTCAGCGGGCTATTTACAAACTGAAGAGACCCTCCTCCTCAGCGCCTTGGCTACTTTGCAAGCCCAAGAAAGACACGCCCATGACCGCACCTACATAGTCGGCTGCTGCGTGGGCCACACACCGGTCTTCCGCCAGCCGTGTATCAGCATCGGAACCGTGTCGGTCAGCGGCAGCGGCCGCTTGAGCTGCTTCTTGTCAATGACCAGCTTCCTGAAGACGTAGTCATACTTTCGCGGACTGAGCGGCTGCGGCGTGGTTCGAGACTGTGTCTTCCCGTCGACCTCGCCGTCGCGCCACTGGCGATTCTGTTGCTGCCAATGTGCTAGCCCGACATTCTGCGATTCCTTGAGCTCCATTTCCTTGTAATTATAGAAAAAAAAGTCGATAAGACAATGATAAAGACAAAGCAACGGTTGTCGGAGAAGAAAAAAATCGGCAAAAATTGTGATCGAGCCGCTAACGAATGGGGCGACCCCCAAGATCGGTAAACCGACGGACCAGTTACGAAGGTCAGAATAAGGATGCTTCGCAGGGGGTTTTCCGTTCCACTCGTTTTTCTCTCTCTTTATTTATCACCCAATATTTCGCATTTCCGAGTTTCGTATATTCTATTAATGCTGTGCGACAACTCCAAGATCGGACTTGGCTGCGGTGTGTTTGGCGGGGCGTACGGCCCAGCGTCGCAGTCGGATATCGTGGACACTGTGCGCGCGGCGCTGGGTAGTGACATCACGCTGCTCGACACATCGCCGTACTACAACGACAGCGAGGTCAGGCTCGGCTCGGCGCTTCTCGAGCTGCGCAGCGAGTTCCCACGCTCGTCGTACCGGATATGCACAAAGCTCGGGCGCTACGGCTACCGCCAGGCCGACTTTGACTATAGCGCCGCGCGCGTAGTCGACAGCGTCAACGAGAGCATGCACCGTCTGCACACGGACTATCTGGACATTGTGCTGTGCCACGACGTCGAGTTTGTCGACTGCCAGCAGGTGGTGGATGTCGCGCTGCCCAAACTGTTCGAGCTGAAGCGGCGGGGGATCGTGCGCCAAGTGGGTATCAGCGGGTATCCGCTCGACGTGCTCCTGCGCATTGCCCAGGTGCAGTTTGAGCGCAACCAGCCGCTTGATGTCTGTCTATCGTATTGCAATTTCAATTTGCATTGCCAGCTGCTGCCGGACTATGTCCCGCAGCTACGCGATGCCGGCGTCAAGACCATTGTTGCCGCCAGCCCGCTGTCAATGGGCCTGCTGAGCCGGGACGCGACTCCCCCGTGGCATCCCGCAAAGCCCGAGCTCCAAGCTGCGGTTGCACAGTGCAACGAACTAGTACACTCCTTCGCCGGGCTTAACGGCCGTGCAGACGATTTGTCGCTTGCCACAATGGCCGAAGACTTTGCTTTCTCGTACGACCAGGTCGACGTGCACTTGGTGGGCGCCAAGACAAGCAGCGAGGTGTGCTGTGCGCTGGAAGCATATGCACGGGCGCAAAAGCTGCGGCTGGCCAGCGGCGGCCAGTACCCCGATGCCGGATTGCAGCAGCTGTATGAGCAGATTCGGCGGCTACTTGGCCCGTTTGCCGGATACACATGGCCGTCCCCGCCAGCAGACGCCTAGCCGCCCTTCTTCCGCCTCATATTATTGACCCCCAGCCAAATCCTAATCAATCAACCCGAAAATCATCCGATATCAATTTCGAAAAATGATCCCCAGCCAAATACACCCTTTTGTCTTCTAGCTCAATTTCCTACAATAATGTTCCGTTGCCTGTCGCAATCGAGGGTCGCAGCTTTACAGCAGGTCTCTGCGACCACCAGGTTTGCCCCAACCCACGCCTGGCGGCAGGCCAGCACGGCCAGCGGCGGGTCGGCTGATTCCACAACCGACAAGCTCTGGAAAATAACGCTAAAGCGGTCGCCAATTGGCCTGCACCCTCGAACCCGCGAGAATGCCCGCGTGCTGGGTCTCACGCGGTGCGGCCACGTAGTGTACCGCCAGGCCTCTAAAGAGATGGCCGGCAAGATACTCAAAGTCAAAGAGCTGGTCAAAGTCGAGCTGGTTGACCAGATCGAACCGGCAAAGAAGACAGCGGATGGCTACAAGGTTATCGGCCGGATGAACCCCCTGATCGCCCCAGGATCCAAGGCTGCGAAGCCGCTGCTGCCGCTGCGTAAAAGGAAGTGAATATTTTTATATAAACAACACGATAGCAAAATAAATGAGCAAGTCAACTTCGAAGGGTGTATTTCTCAGCTCTGATCCATAGTCTGGGCGCGCCGCTTGCCAGCAATAGTTCCAGTTGCGGTGGACTGTGACGCCGAAGGCGGGAGCAGCCGATCGGTGGCCTGGCTGGAGTAGCTGGTGCTGACGCTAGCCGCGTCCGACTGCATGCCGTCGCTGTGCGCCGATCCCGACGACATTGGGCCCTGTCGGCTTGACTGGCTGCCAACGCTCATCATGCTCAGCCGGTGCAGGTTGAGCTTGTCGGCACGAAAGTGCCGCAACGACGCCGAGTGCGGCGAATGCCGCCGCGCATGAATCGCGTCGGGCCGGGCCGACCAGACCGGCGCACCGGCAACCGTTTCATAGAATCCCATGCTAGAGTGCGGCCGGCCGTCCCGGTCTAGCATCAGGTTCTGGCCGGATTCGGAATACGATCGCACGCGATGCTCGAGGTCCGAGCGGATACTCAGCCCCAGGTCGATTGCCGGCCGCGTGCCTGCCACCCGTGTGCCGCCATGGATTGTCAGTCCCTTGCGGTCACTGGACGAGCTGCCATGCGCCGACCGGTTTATCATTGCCGCTGAGGCCGTCAGCGTGTTTAGCGCCGAAGACGGCGGTCGCTTGGGCGCGCGCGACGAATCATCAAGGCTGGGAATCCGCGATCCATACATTCCGTCGGCAAGCGTGCGCGCAGAGGATGAGCTCCAGGTCGACATTCGCTCCGGATTGGTCCGTGTCCACGGGTTGTGTCCGCGGATCGAATCGCCGCTAATGCGGCTGTCAGCAGTCGATCTTATCGTGTATGCGGCCTGTGAAATGTCTGCACCCTCGCTTCCCTCGGTTGCGCTCAGCTGACTGGCCGCCATCGACGAGGCGCGAGATCTCTGGTAGCTATCTGCACCAGCCAGCTCCGGGGTGTCGGTTCCTTGCTCCGGCCCGCCCTCGTAGCCTTCAGTATCCGCACATTCGGAAAGCATTGCGGGGTTGCAATCAGTGGACGTGCCCAGAGGCGTTGAGCAGCGAGATGCCGATCGCGCATCGGTGCTGCCATCAGACGGCTCCATAATGACTTGCCGCAGCATCCGCGTCGCTTCCAGTGGGAATTGCGGCGACAGTGGCGTTCTAGTGGCCTGGTACAAGTCAGGCGATGCAACGACGCTCAGTTGGTTGGTGAGTGCATGCGCCGATGGTGATCCGATTGGCGTCGGCTGAGCCATTGACGATGCTGATGGCGACGAGCCCAGCGATGATGCCGAGCGAAGCGACAACGCATGTGGCAGAGATTTTGGCGACGCTGGGGAGCCGGCGCTGCGATCCAGTGGCACCCGCAGCTGCGGAATTCGGGCTGATCCCGGCGAAATTACCGGTCGCCGGTCATAGTCGCCAGAGATGCGGCTGTTGCCAGCACTGCTGCCATCGCTGCCGGGCGAGCGCTCTTTATCGCCCAAAGATGCATCTCGACGGATTGCGGATATTGACATGCGTGATGGTCGGCGGTTGGGCGGCCTGTTATCCGAGGCCGTATCTGATGGCACTGACAGGGGTCCTGGATAAAGCTCGCTCGACTTGCGCCCGTTATCGACCATGTCGCTAGCGCCAGTATCAGCGCTCACGAGCTTGGCGCACCGCGAGTACTCCTCTTCAACGTCAGCTAGCAGTGCATTCGGCTGGGATCCCTCGTAATGGAAATATCCGGCTGATTCGTTTGCGCTGGTGCTGATCTGCGGCGACCACACCACTTGCTCTCGGGACAGTGAGACCTCGCTCCGACTATAAGATCCCTTGTAGTCCCCGTGCGCCGATCGCGTGGAATTTGGCGGGCGTAGAGAGCCAAACGGCTGCATTGATCGCCGCTGTATTGACCGCGGCGTGCCTTGCGAGGCCATCATCGCGATGCTAGCCGTTCCCATCGGATGAATTGCTTCGCCGTCAAACGACACCCGTGCCTCGTCGGTAGTGCTAGGCGACACGGGCGCGCTAGAGTTGGAATGGTCGCTGCTGTTGATGCTGCTTCGCGACCCGCGCGGCCGCAACGACCGCGAGTCTGATAGCCATTTAGAGTGGCTGCGAGACGGAACCACATTTGATGACTGTCGTGTCAGTCCCGGCAGCTGGTAAGGTCCGGGTCGCGCTTTGCTGTTAGTCACAGCCGATTCAAAGTGGTAAGCTGCTGAGTTGGATCGCGGATTGAGCGGAATGGCAGACGACGTTCGCGACGGAAACGACGGGATGCCAACCTTTCTGGCCGCAATCTGCCGGCGCAGCACAACGCTGGCGTGCGGATGGCTTGCTGGCAGCGCGGCGCGACGACGCTGGGCCAGCATTTTGGTCAAGCACGGAAAGTCGGCGGCCATGTCGCTCTCGTTGCCTAAGAGCTGATCAGCGGCAGGCAACGCGGCCTCCAGTCGCTCAAGGTCGTGCAGAATGTCCTGAATCAGCTCGTATGACTTTTCGGCTTGCCGCTGCAGCGTTTTTAGCACCGACAAACTATCTTGTTCGTGCTTGGCCAGCTGGCCGACATGTGCTAGCCTGCTTTGCGTCTCAACTGCGCGTACTCCGATGTGCTTGGCGGCAGTAACAAACTCAGCCTGTCGATCGCACACGTACTGCGCCCGGTTCGAGACAAAGTCGCGGAAACTGAAGCACAGCCCGGTCAGCTCGGTATCGTCCAAATTTAGCTCTACAGGCCACGCACAATCCACGGGAATAAGGTTGTTAGGGATCGTTAAACCGCTTGGTAGGCATTCATGGGCTTTAGGTAAGACAAGGCGCGCTGGCGGTGGGGAACAATCACGCGCTGTGGGCAACAACGAGAACATAGTAACATTAAATCGCGCCAGTAATAGCACATTATCGACCCGCTTGCTTGTGAGTCTACGGCGCTTTGGCCGGTAGCAGATACTTACGCTCAGCAGTCGGCTCGATGTACCGAACGCCCATGTGGAAAAGTCCGCTAAGCCGGTTGCTCGATGGCGCCAGCACTAGTGGTCGGTACTTTGGCAGCTTGTTCAGTGCGTCCAAGTCGGGGTCCAGCGGCGGCGGCTCCTGAACGCCGCTGAATACGGTCACAACCCCTTGCTACACACGCCAGTTGCAGATTCAGTCAATAAAATATGGATACCTCTCCCCAAAGTCCCCGAGCGCCCTGTAGAAATAGACGGCAACAATGCAGCTGGATATGCATTGGTGGTTGCAGTGCAGCCATACTCACCTCTGACGATTGTGTTCGGCTGCGTGGGCGGCCAGCCCCTGAGGACTTGGACGCATGCTGGTTGGACAGTGCGCGGGATGATTTAATGTTTTTGATTGCCGGCTCCAGCGACAGCTGCGCGGCATCCGCGGCTTCGGGTTCGTGCGCGTCTTCGCGAGGGCCTGCCATGGATAGGAGAGATACCCGGCTGTCGTTGGCCCGACCAAGTCCTGGCGAGTGCATGTAGGGGCCAGGGTGCTGGGCTGAATGTCGCTGCTCTTTAAAGCTGCTGGTGCCCAGCCCCTGCGACAGCCGCGATCTGGCTGTGGATGGCCGTGCGCGCTGAGACGCAAAATCCATGCTGCGCATAGCATTGTGATTCGCGACGCCTAAATCGATAAGAGGCATAGGCAAGCGATGAGATCATGGCGGATGGTTGTTAGCGGACACAGAACAACAGTTATGTCCGCACGCGCGTGCGCTATGTGCATTCTGCTCGCCATTGTTGTGGATAGCTGAAGGGTGTTCTTAGTCGCATGATCAGCTAGCTGTCCACACCCTCCCTCTTCCAGACGCCAATACTGCAATGACTCTGGTTATTGGCCAGTGGCATCGATAACACCAACTCCTTACCTGCGCCGTGCTGAGGCCGGCGAATATTCCCGGCCAGCCCTGGGTTCAGGCTCTCGCGGTGCGTGCCTCCCGGACCGCCGCTCCCGCGCACCGCATTGCTGCCGGCGTTCGCAGCTCTCCTGCTGCCTGTCCCGCCACCGGCCTTGTTCCTCGTGCTCGAATGACCATTGCCCTATCGAGCACATGCGCTGATGTATGAGGAATTAATTTGATGTCCGCAATTTTTGCACAAGCCGGATTGGGATGTCTATACATCATGCACAGGATGCCGACACTGGTGCCGAACGCGATGCAAAAGAGCAAGCAAGTTGCAACCCGGACGCCTGCATTGTCTGGATTTCCAAAAATGAGACCCCATTATAGCTGCTGGCTGCCGATACGAGGCACGCACATCACAGCCATGACGCAGCCAGTCCAAATACGGCCGTCCCAGAGCCAGCGCGCGTTTACAAGATCGCTGAGGGCGATTGCTCTGAAACCTGGCCGGGGGAGCGCAAGGGGGGAGGCAATTATCAGGCGCATGCAAGCGCACAGGTGTCCTCTGGGAAAGAAGCCCTACTTACCATTCTGGGGTGTGTGCGCTCGCAAGAGGGCTGGTGTCTGCTGCAAACAGACCCAGCCGGCGCGCTCGGCTAGCGGGTATGGTTCAGTCGGTATATACGCAGACGCCGACTGCGAGTCCACAGGCACTCGCTTCCTCGTTAATAAAACGGCCTCTCCGCAATTGGCCTCGTCCCGAACAGATACCAAACGACCGTGGCAACCGGACGGCCGTGCTGTGCTAAAGAACAATTAATAGGCCAGAGCCAAGTCGGCCAGGTGTATGTGAATTCGCAAACAAGTACAAAAAAAAAAAGAAAGGAAAAAGAACAAGCGCTGGAGAAAAAAGAACGGCGAGACGTCTGCAGACCACGCCCATGAGCCGATACTGCGCGCCAGCAGCAGGCCGACTTGTCTCCCTCCTTTGCTGGTCGTTCAGGATTTAGACTCGGCCGATTCACGCATTGGCTATTGACCGGGAAAGAGGGAGTTTGGCGCAGGCAAGTAGCCTAACTGCAGTGAGAAAGGCGGGGAGCCGATTTGGTCTCCAGCTGCCGCCTGCGTTCAGGCAGCTGCCCTCTTCTGAGATCTCTCTGTAAACAAAGCCGTCGATTGTATGTGAAAATGGAAGTGCACTACACCCCTGGCGGCGCCTGATAATGTCTCTCAGTCGTTGCGCGGCAATAGATGCCTGAATAGACTACCCGGCAGCCGGCCGGCTCCAACTCAGGGGCTGATTGCCAGACACACGCACACTATAACTAGTCGTCGCGTCGCTGGTGAGGCATGCCACGGTGATCCTTGCTGGCATTGTGCTTTCGCCGCTTCTCGAGGAACTTGTCGAGCTTGGCCGAGCCCTTCAGCTGGTTGAACTTTTGCGCAACCTCCATTTCCTTGAGATCACGCTTGCCCAGGAAGTACGGCTTCTTGCCCTGCTTGACAGCATCCATCTCCATCTTGCGGTGCGTGCGCTTGAGGGCCTGCGCGCGCTTCTGCTGCTGCTTGGCCGCCGCCTGTGACTGCATCGACTCTAGCGCGCGCTGAACCCGCTTGGCTTCCCTGGGATCCTTGCTCTTCAGCGCTGCCACCCGCCGCTTCATCTCACTCATCTCCTCTTGCCGCTGCTTCTCGAGGAACTCGTACGACTTTTCGAACAGATCTTCGTTAAAGTGGCCAGATAGGTTGTCAAACCGCGGGTCGCGCGATTTGGGCTTGGGCATGTCCACCACTTGCCTAAAGCGCCCGACCGGCCGCTTTGAGTTCATTATCGCGGGCATCTTGCGGCTGTCACGATGAAAGTCCTGACCACCGGCCTTTTGTGGTCCCGAAGGCTTGGCAGATATTGTCTCTGGCGCGCTATTATCCGATTCGCTGCCGCTAGCGTCGCTGTCTGAGCTCTGACTATCTGCGCCCAGCCGCCGCTTCAGCGCGCGCTTGGTTTCGCGCTTGACCCGCATCTTTTCCTTCTGTCCGAGCGTGTTTGGCTTTTTCGGCGCCATCTGTCGCTGGATACGTATCAGCTGGTCGAATGGCACGTCGGCGAGCTGCGCACGGATCCGCGCAGCCTCGGCCTTGTGCTTTGCTTCAGCATCGCCATCGCTCTCAGAGCCAGAGTCAGAGCCGCTGTACTGCTGCTCTTCGTCGCTGCTTTCAAACTGCGACTGCTCGCTATCCTCGTCCGACGAGTACTGTTCGATCGTCTTTGCCGACTTTGCCATTGCGAGTGTGTCTCAGTTAAATTCAAACAGTGAATGGAAGCAAAGTGAGTTCGAAGCGAGAGAAGTTCGAAAAAAAAAGTTGACCTTTTTTTGGTCCCTTGATCTTGATCGGCTAACCTCAAATAGAGATTTCACGTGCTCCGGATATGACATTAACCTCAAGTCGCGCGCGCTCCCGGCTATTCCTCGGTTCTCAATCGCTTATCGCTTCTGTACTATATATATTTTTTACACCTTGCCATGAATGCTAACTACCGGACCGCAGGCTTCAAGGGCTATGCGGTCAAATTCAGC
>JANBPA010000324.1:1620-13564 GCA_027575275.1 Coemansia sp. RSA 2711
CTGAATGGTTTGCCTTGTCTATGTAGACCGGTTTCTGCTTACAGAAGAATATAAACCCAGCTGCTCCAGCTAAAGCCAACATGCCTCCTGCGGCCCAGGTAACAAGAGTCTTAATGGGCAAACTTGCTGTCATAATGCAATCGTGTACTTAATAGAGTTTGTTACAAGTAGTGCTGTATTGCCAAGTTAGTTATAGCTAAAAAAGGTAAATGAGGCTAAGAAGAGCAGAATTATTAGCTGTAAATTTGCAGACTTTTGTTTGAATAAAAAATTTAAAGTCACAGTCTTATTAAATAAATTTCAAAGAGCCGAGGAAGCTTCTAAGAATTGCTGGCATGCATGTCACTATAAAAATCTGTAAATTTATTCTTAGCCATGCAGCCTTGCTTGCATATTTCTTTTGTGGCTGTGTTCCATTAGTAAATAAATGTATTGACAACTGTAAATGCACTGGTTGATTACAAGAAAGAGTAAATGTAACTTGTACCTAGCCAAATAGCTACTTGCTTCTTCAAGTAAAATTTGCATAATAAATAGCTTAGCTGTTGCTGTCAGAATTGCTGCTATCTGCAGCTAGTGAATTTTTCTCAAGTGTAATAACAAATGCTGACATATCATCACGGTAATAGCGTGAATGAGGTTCAGGAATTGTGAGCCGCTCATGGTAGGTTTTCTCATCAATCCGCGAAAGTGCATCTCGACCAAGTGCACATTTGATGAGAAGAGATGCAGGATTGTCATCCATAATTGGAAGTGCAGGTTTCTGTAAGCTATCATCAGAGCTAGACCTTGCATCATACCACTGGCCTAACACACTTGCAATTTCCTCATTGCTCATCATATCAGAAATTCCATCTGTAACCAGCACCAAAAATTTCTCAGTTCCATCTAGCTTCTGCCAGATTAGATCAGGTCTTGCAGTAACATATGGTGGTGAAATGTAGTGGGTTTTCTTACTAGCCACTTTATGACCACGTGCAGCTAGCTGAGGGAAAAACTCATCTTGCCACTCAGCTGGCCACTTGTACTTGCAATTTCCAAATGCGCGAGATGGCATGAGCCCGCCTAGTATTCTACCATTTCTAATGGCATTCTCCTCTCCAGGATGCTCCTGAATTACACGTAGAATCTCTTTGTTATTCATCTGCACATTCTGATCAGTGCTCATTGCTTTAGCTCCCCAAGTGCCATCTGGTTTTTGATACCCAATAATAGCCCGACTGTCGCCAACATTGCCAACTACAATTTCATTAGCAGCAGTGTCCAAAACCGCAACCAGTCCACAGCTACCAGAAATAGTCGGAGCCAATAGTCTGTCCAGGTTTTCTGGAGTAGGTGTTTTTCTGTATTCGGCTACTGAATCCTCAACCAGCTCCTTATCCATGCTAACAAACGATGCAGCCACTGCCAGTGACAATTGATGCCATTCTCCATTACTTTCTTTCTTTAGTTGCTTGATTGTCTGGATAAGGTCGTTGCTTGATACACATATGCTGCTGTACCAACTTGAAGCCATTCTAACAGCTTCAATTGCCTTGTCCAACTTTGCACCTAGCCGTGCTTGTAACTGTTCAGCACACATGTATCCGGAATGGCCATCAAACACACCAAACATGTGCTGAGAGTGTTTGCCATCTGGACCCTTGCTTGATTCAAGAGGCATACAGGTAATGTAATCCTCAATCCGTAAGTTTGAACTGACCTGGTTAGAATAAACTTGCAATTTCACGGGGCCTTTGATAGTGTCCAATGCCCATATTTTTTCTTGCTTTTGTATAATTGCATTAGCCTCAGCTTCAGTCAGAATATCCATATTATTAAGCTCCTGTGGCCGCTCACTCTTTGACACAGCATCAAGCAGCTCCAATGCTGCAGCACGCTTCTTCATTGCTGAATCATAAGCAGAAAGCTGGACATGACTGAGTAGTTCAGGCTTAGAATCTTGGTGATACTTAAATCCTGCAGCAGCAGCAATAGTCAGGGCACCAGCAACAACCCATACAAGTAATGCATCATCTTTGCCTGAGCTGTTACTTTTCTTGGTAGTTGAACTAGGAGTTGCCTTAGCCTTCTGGGTAGCCATATGTCTAAACTGACTGGCAGTATTTAGTTTGCCCATCTTGCCTACCACTGAAGGCACACACTTTGGAAAGGTATGTGAAGCCCGCAAAGCTGATTTGATCAGTACACTTGTCTGCATAGCTTGAATAATTGAAAAGTAGCTATGAGTAATAGATAAATCTGAATAAATAATTGTGGAAGAAGAAATAGGATATGCAAGTGGGATAAAGTGTCTTTTGCTTTAAATGTCAGTGAAGCGGAAATCCTTTTACAGGTTTTGCTAAAGGTGACTTTAATTCTTTTCTTAAAATATGCAAAGAATGTGCATTTTCTTTAAGAAAAATGTTGAAAAGAAAGAAGGCCACATTCCCTTAGAATGCAAAAACCCTGTCCGTTTCTCTAACTGAGGTAAAATATGTGTCTTGTTCGGCTTCCATTTATTTTAATATCTTACTAGCCATGGCATTCAGCTTGCTACCAGCCAGCATAACTGGACAGGTATTGGAATATATATCTGGGCAATCCTTATCCCATTATGAAAGCTTCAAGCACAAACTAGTGTTGATGGCTGTTAACCAGCAGCTACGGAAGCAGTGTTTGCCTCATGCCTATGGCAGTCTTTATTTTGAGCATGGCAGCAGTCACATACTTCAGCTAAGACGCAGCGATATTGTTGGAGGTTTGCTGAAAAGTAACAATATGAACATAGCCTCCAATATTCAGCTAATACATGACATGGGCCATTCAACCCTCGTAAATAAGGTATATATTAGCTTGTGCTGCATTGATAACCCAACTCATATGTTGGAGAAATTGACCAGCATGCTTGGTGGCCATTGTCAGGTGTGGAAAGGAGTGACCAAGCTTAGCTTAGCTATTAATATAAATTCACATCTGACTATTTGGCGAAACATTGGGGCTGAGAATTACCACGAACAACTTGAGTCCATAGCTCAGAAACTATTTAAATCATTACCATCAATTACTTATATTGACATAATTGGTTCCGCAGCCCACCCAATTGCGAAATCACTAGCTAATAAAGTTGCAAACTTGTTTGCTAGTCAGCTTTGCAGTGTGAACAGTAATTTTGCTATTGCTTTTCCAAAAACTACAGTTTTGAGGCATGTGACACATGTAGCTATTAGTTCTGAGTATGAGCAAAACTATTGCTTGCCACGGATAATGGGGGCAAATTTGGTCAGCTTGTGCTTAACCACGCGGGCAAAGAATGTAGACTGGAGCATATTTCAGCGCAGTGGATGCATGAATGCAGTTGAGCTGCCCAGCTTGGAACGCTTGCAATTGATATACAAGTACAATAACAAAGCATTTGGTGCAGAGCTTGGGAGTCTGGGCTCACAGTACAAGGTTTGCTTTCCTAAACTAAGGGTACTGAGTATCACCGCTGCATCAAACCATTGTCAATTTTTCAATTTGGCAACCCTTCCAGCAAAGTTGGACTCTATTTATATTTCTGCGCCTATTTCAGTACTTGAGAGCTATTGTCAGCGGGCGTCAGTACAGACCAAGAGGTTAACTATTCATGTACAGTATGACAAAGAAAACAACGTTTCGAGGCTAATGGGACTAACAAACTCTATGTTTGGCAATATTGATAACGTTTCTTGCAAGTCACTGTCACTTCAAAACAGTCAACTAAGCGTGGATATAGATTTAATGCAGTTTCAGAGCATCCACAGTTTGCAAATTTCCGAACCAGTGACCATTCAGACTGTGGCTCATCTTCTTTTCAAATTGCCAAGCCTGAAGAAATTGACGATTGATCGCATAAGCGTGTCAAAATATAATGACATATACGGTATATACAATGATGGCATTAGCAACACATTGGCGCACTTGAGTGTAGGTTGCAGTCCTGATTTTGCAGATGAAACAAATGCAGCAGAGACAATTTGCAATTTGCTTGCAATGCTGCGCAACCTTAAAGAGTTGTGTGTGTGGAATATTTCCCTGGACCCGATACAAGCATATATTGGAAAGCACGGACATTCTCATCCGCACCTTTTGTCAATTTGCATCTGCAGCAAGCGTTCATAGCGCATTTGTAAGCTAAACGGGGCTTACATAGCACATTTGTTGCCAATATATTTAAGAAAAGCATGCTTTGCAAATATAAACTACATGCTTTTGAGCCGTACAACTAAATTCATTACGCGATGTAATTGCAGCAACAGCAATTGCGCTTGTCAACGTGGCTTGTGTTAGAGCTTGGACTGCTTTATTGTGATTGCCGACGGTGTGGGACAAAGATAGTAGAGTGGGAAAATCGACGATTGCGGCGAGGACAAATCACTCATAGTGACGCCCGTTGCCCAGACGGCAAAAAAAGTATGTCCGGCATCTGCCAACGTTGCAAATGATTATGTTTCCAATTGCAGTTGCAGTAATATAAGCAAAGGGGGGTGGCAACGTGGCCAGTGCGTGTGGGCGTGTTCCTTTTTTCTTGCTTGCTACTGCGCTGGTTTAATATTGAGATGCCGAAAAGGACCTCGCGCAACATAACAATCATGCGGGGGGAGCGACGCTTTTTGCAAGACAAGAGCCAGCACCACAGCGTATTTCCCGCAGCAAACCAGGCTTAACAAGTCAGCTTTGGGAATGGGAAATCTTTTGAATCGGTGCTGGAAACAACGTCATTTGCAGAAACAATAAACGCAAGTGAATGGACAGCTCCAAACCGAGTGTTGTTTCCAGATAAATTTGACCTATTGTTTGGCGTTTTTTCGCTTTCCCCCCTCGGTTCAGCGCTAAGCATTTTTTTGCTATAGTTACCAAGCGACGTTTCTTGTTGCAAGAGAAAAATGGACGTGTGGTTTTCTTCTTTTTGTAAACAAGGGACTTGTACAGTCGTGTGCATGGCAAGCAATGCGCAGAGTCCGATAATCCAGAAAGCCTCTTACCGAAAACGGTGCATACCATTTTTTTTTTGCTTATTTCCCAATAGTTTGGACAGAACAAAAGAATGTTTGAACCGGCTGCAGCTCTGACTTTATTGAAATGAGCGAAAGAAGGGAGGGGGCTAGCAAACCTAATTGCCAGCAAGAGCAAAAAAAAGCCTCCCTCGTGCGAAAAAAAAAAGAACGTTTCATACTTGATGACTGTAGGCTCCAAAGTTGGCGGGCATTTGGCATTTAGCATTTAGTCTCGGGAGCACGACACGGCTGCTACAATTTTCTTCTTTTCTATCGCTATCTCTCTTTTTTTTGCCTTTTAGTTACGTGCTATTTAGTTCTATTCGTATTAATACTCTTAGTTTTGTTATTCTCGCGCAGCGATAAACCGGCTATTCGAAAGATGATTGACGCGGGATTCATTAGGCGGGATATGTCGTTTATTCTGCTCACACCGCTGGCCGGCGAGGGCCGTACAGGCAACGATTCCGACGATTCCGAGTCGCTGCTGTCGTCAAGCCTAGCATCGCTTGATCTCGAGATTGACTGTGTAAGTTCATTGCGGCGCACTTCCCCTATCCGCAATAAAGCCTTTCCAAGCGTCCTCCATCTAGTTTTGAGGAGGCGGCTAATTTTTCCAGCTGGCCTGGTCAAGCCTTCCAAAGACAACTCCACCCATTCTCTATCGCACATCTGGCCAGATTTCCCAATTGTTCGCACTTGCCGGCCTTTTTCGGAGGCGGAGCACACACAAGCACAGCCGTGGCTGCTGGGCGCCGAATTGAGAACGGGCGAACGCTGAGCCTCGTATTTCCCTTTCTTGGCAACAAGAAAAAAAAAAAGAGGCCGGCGCATGCAAAAAAAGGGCGGGCGGCAGTAACCCCCTGACGCAGGCGTTTTGGTTGACCGCAGTTACACGGCTGAGAGGGCTATAATTAGTGGCCCGGTTTCAGTAACCGACGATAAAGCGTGTGTGAGAATAATCTGGAGGGAGGCCACCCTCAGCGCCCTGCAAATTGGCCTTGATCGTATTTCGCCTGCTTGACCACACAAGGTCGTTTACGCGTCACACTCTTGCACTATATTTCCGTAACCACACGCACGTGGAGGCTTTTTTGCAAAGATTTTCGGCATGTATTCAGGTTCGGCAGCACTCTTGACTTTCCTCCGAGCCCAAAAATTCTGCATTTGGAAGCGCGCTGCAGCCTAATATCCGTCCGCAAGGAGGCTTTGAAGCGTGCTGGCTCACTGTTCGCCATTCCCTGGCGGGTCCATTCACTCCCCTGACGTGTTCGCGCCGGCCAGCGTCACACACACCCTGCTTGTCGCGTGTGAGCGGGAGGCCCAGAATGACTCGGAGCCGGGGCATCTGGGTTGCGTCATGGTGATATCATGGGTCAAGCGCCAGCCGGCGGATGCGCCCAGGGACCAGGTTCTCCCGTCAGCCCGCGCATGCACAGCCGGCCAAAGCAGGCTCTTTTTGCATGGGCTAAAAATACCATGGGCGGTCTTTGCTGCTTCCTGACACCCCGGCGGCAGCTCGCAGCGGGTGAATGACCAGAAGAAGTCCCTGGCACCTCCAGGCGCGCAGCCAGACGCATTGTCGCCAAACACATTTGTTTGCAATATGCAGCGACAATGGGCGGAGAGAAGAAAATTCCGTAATTTTGGTTCGATGCGATGCAGAACCCAGCCGCCTCGATGTGCGTCTGCTGATACTGCGAGGCCTAAAAAGGGAAGCACTGGGCCCAGCGCGATACAAACTCCGCCCCATTGCTTCTTCTTCTTCTTCTCCACACGCCTCCGCGTCTCCTTGCCAGTATTTTCTTCTCCTCTAATCTTTTTTTGATATCCGCCCTCCTCTCCTCGGCTGCTCCATCGTTCGCGCAGCTAAAATATAATATTCAGGTTGTAGATCGCACACGCATCCAGCACACGCAGAGCGCGCGGGCAACGACGGAGATCATCTAGCTTGCTTTCAATCGCGACAGTCGTGTGCGACGTGGAGGACAGCAGCGCGTTTACCGAGCAAACGGACAGCGGCGACGTGCTGTTAGTGAGCGCAGCCCAGCTCAGCAATCGGCTCAGCTATCGGTTGCACCAGTCAGTTTTCAGCAGCGGGACACAAGGCAGCCACCACATGACTCGCGCACAGGCATCGCGCGCGCAGGCGAGGCGCAAGGACTCGGCGGACAAGCGGCAAGCGGTCATCGTACCGAGCGCAGGCGCCGACGGCAGCGGCAGGCCCGATCGCAAGGGCAGTAGAGGCGGCGGCGGGCTGCCGCCACTGGACACGTCGGCGGCGGCGCTGAAGGGTGGCATGGCGGCAGCAGACCACTTGGTGACGCCGACGGACAGTAATCCGGAAAGGAGCGACGGCTCGCTGGACGGGGGCGCAGTGGAGCGGGCGGCGTCCCCGGGCCGGGCAACGTTTGCGTGCGCTTACCTAACGGAGCCGTCCGCAGCCAGCTACTGCGAAGCGCGCCGCAGTACAGCGCATTCGGAAACGCAGGCGCTGCGCAGCGGCGGACCGCCTTCACCGTCGGGGTCGCGGTCGCTTCCGCTGCTGACGGCCGAGCCAAAGCCGCGGCTGGTCGCAGCATCGCCGCCGCCGCCCGCACTCGCAACCCCGCCGCTGACGGCCGCAAGCTCGCTCAGCTCGCCACAGATGGCGGCGTCTGCGGAGCTCGCAGCAGCGCCACCAGATGCATCAGCGCTGGCCGGAACAGAGCCCGATGCAGCCGGCGACAATCAGGCGGCCGCATGCGGACACAAGCCGCCTGCTGCGCCGGGCAGCGCGCATCACGCGACGGCGCCGAGCCGGCCCATGTCGTCGATTGTGCTGGTGGCGGCCACGGCCGAGAACACCGGGCGCGGGCTGGCGCAGCGCGAGACAAACTGGTTCCGGCGGCAGTCCAAGAGCATCAGCAGCGGCGCGGACACACCATCAAAAAGCATTGGCACCGGCGCAGAGACGCCGTCGAGAAGCATTGACAGCGAGGCAGACACACCGTCAAAAAGCACCGACAGCCGGACAGACGTCCAGTACGAGGCGCGCATGCTGCGCGCTCAGGCGCAGCGCGACGCCGCCATGGCCGAGGCGGCGGCGCTGCAGCAGCAGCTGGGCAGCAGCAGCGCCGAGGTGGCGCGGCTCAGCTCGGAGCTGGCGGCGGCGCGGCTCAAGCAGCAGCGCGAGTACGAGCTGCGCACGGCGGCCGAGGCAAAGTGCTCCGCCATGGAGTGCGAGCTGGCCGAGCTGAGCTCCAACATCCAGTTTGAGGCGCAGAGCCTGGTTGCGCACGAGCGGCGCGCGCACAAGCGCGAGCTGGAGCGCGCGGCGCAGCGGCACGGCGAAGTTGCGCAGCTGCTGGAGATGGAGCGCGCGCAGGTCGGCGCGCTGAAGCTAAGCCTCGAGCGCGCGTCCACTGAGCTGGACCGCGAGCGCAGCGAGTGCGCGCGACTGCGCGGCGGCATGGCGGCGTTTGAGCGGCAGTTCTCGTCGCTGATGGCGCCGGGCGGCCGCATCGGGCCCGACGGTCCGGCGCCGCGGTCCGAGCTTCCGCCGCCCGAGAATCCCGACGCCGACGCCAGCGCGCACATCGCCGCACGCCTGTTCTTTGGCAACGACGCGGCGCGCGCCGACACGCGGCTGGCCGAGTTTCTGGGCTTCATCAACGCGGCGTCCGAGAAGGAGGCGCAGGGCGGCGCGTTCATGCAGCGCAGCCTGCGCGAGGACGTGGCGCCGACGCTGGCTGCCGACTCGGCCGCGCTGCCGTCGCTTTCGGGGTGGACGCGGCACCGGCGGCTGCTGCACAGCGTGCAGGACGCCACGCTGGTGCTGGAGTCGTACGTGCCACGCCTGCCCACGAGCCGCGTGCTGTCGGTGGCGTGCTTCCTGTGCGGCGGCTCGGCGTCGCGCGTGTCGCTGGCCGAGCCGCGGCTCTCGGGCCGGGCGCAGAGTGCGCTGTTCCGCATGCGGTTCGGCGACGGCGACGGCGACAACAAGCCGCTGTGCTCGCACTGCCACGCGCGCATGGTGGCCGTGTGCAGCTTCTTTGCGTATCTGAAGATCGTACGCCGCGGCCTGATCAAGCGCCCGATCGCCGACATCTGGCTGGAGGTCAACCGCGCGCGCCTGCTGATGTGGCTGGCGCGGTCGGGCGCATCGCCGGACTGCGAGCTGCACGTTGCGCACAAGACTGATTAGCCGCTTAATTTGATCTGCGTGTGCCCGCAGGATTACATGCGCGAAAACGCGCGCATGAACGCGCGTCCCTCGCGCAGCGGAGAAAAGAGCGAAAAACGCGTGGGGGGAAGGTGTTGACAGCAAAAAAGGAGGCCCAGCTGGAGAAAAAATTCTCGGCCTATAAAAAGGCAGCCCCAACAATCACTCGTGAGCTTTTCGAGCTTATTTTCTCTCTTTACTTTTATTCGCCCAAGCTTTCTCTATCACTCGCCCAGACCACTTGAATTCCTCACAATGTTCGTTGTCAAGCGCGACGGCCGCAGCGAAAAGGTGCAGTTCGACAAGATCACGGCGCGCATCAACAAGCTGAGCTACGGGCTGGACACGAACTTTGTGGACTCGGCGGCAGTCGCGCAGAAGGTGATCAGCGGCGTGTACCAGGGCGTCACCACCACCGAGCTCGACAACCTGGCCGCCGAGACCGCCGCGTACATGACCGTGCAGCACCCCGACTACGCGCTGCTGGCCGCGCGCATCGCCATCTCGAACCTGCAGAAGGAGACGCACGACAAGTTCTCGGACGTCGTCAAGGACCTGTACGAGTACGTCAACCCCAAGACCGGCAAGCACTCGCCAATGGTGTCCAAGGAGCTGCTCGACCTGGTCGATCAGCACCACGAGCGCATCAACGCCGCCATGCAGTATGCAAACGACTTCAACTACAACTACTTTGGCTTCAAGACGCTCGAGCGCTCGTACCTGCTGCGCATCAACAAGCGCGTGGTTGAGCGGCCGCAGCACCTGCTCATGCGCGTGTCGCTGGGCATCCACGGCGCCGACATCGACGCCGCGCTTGAGACGTACCAGCTCATGTCGTCCAAGCACTTTACGCACGCCAGCCCGACGCTGTTCAACTCGGGCACGCCGCGCCCGCAGCTCTCGTCGTGCTTCCTGGTGGCCATGCGCGACGACAGCATCGAGGGCATCTACGACACGCTCAAGGTGTGCGCGCAGATCTCCAAGAACGCCGGCGGCATTGGCCTGCACGTGAGCAACATCCGCGCCACGGGCTCGTACATTGCCGGCACCAACGGCACGTCCAACGGCCTGGTGCCCATGCTGCGCGTCTTCAACAACACCGCGCGCTACGTCGACCAGGGCGGCAACAAGCGCCCGGGCGCGTTTGCCATCTACCTGGAGCCCTGGCACGCCGACGTGTTCTCGTTCCTGGATCTGCGCAAGAACCACGGCAAGGAGGAAGTGCGCGCGCGCGACCTGTTCTACGCGCTGTGGATCCCCGATCTGTTCATGAAGCGCGTCATCGACGGCGGCAAGTGGTCGCTGTTCTGCCCGCACGAGGCGCCCGGCATGCAGGACGTCTGGGGCGACGCCTTCGAGGCCCTGTACGAAAAGTACGAGAACACGCCCGGCCTGGCGCGCCAGACCATCGATGCCCAGAAGCTGTGGTACGCCATCCTCGACGCGCAGATCGAGACCGGCAACCCCTTCATGCTGTACAAGGACGCGTGCAACCGCAAGTCCAACCAGCAGAACCTCGGCACCATCAAGTGCTCGAACCTGTGCACCGAGATCGTCGAGTACTCGGACCCCGACGAGGTCGCCGTGTGCAACCTGGCGTCCATCGCCCTGCCCACGTTTGTCAAGTCGCCCGGCGAGTACGACTACGCCAAGCTGCACGCCGTCACCAAGGTGGTCGCGCGTAACCTCAACAAGATCATCGACATCAACTTCTACCCGGTGCCCGAGACCCGCCGCAGCAACCTGCGCCACCGCCCCATCGGCATCGGCGTGCAGGGCCTGGCCGACGCATTCCTGGCCATGCGCCTGCCCTTCGACTCGCCCGAGGCGCGCGAGCTGAACCGCAGCATCTTCGAGACCATCTACCATGCGGCGCTCGAGGCCTCGTGCGAGCTGGCCGAGGCGCACGGCGCGTACGAGTCGTACGAGGGCAGCCCGATGTCGCAGGGCAAGCTGCAGCCCGATCTGTGGGGGCATACGCCGTCGGACCGCTGGGACTGGGACGCCCTGCGGGCGCGCGTGGCCCAGCACGGCGCCCGCAACTCGCTGCTGGTGGCGCCCATGCCCACCGCGTCGACGTCGCAGATCCTGGGCTTCAACGAGTGCTTCGAGCCCTACACGTCCAACTTGTACACGCGGCGCGTGCTTGCCGGCGAGTTCCAAGTGGTCAACCCGTGGCTGCTGCGCGACCTCGTGGAGCGCGGCCTGTGGGACGAGACCATGCGGCACAAGCTGATTGCCGCCAACGGATCCGTGCAGGCGCTGAGCGAGGTGCCCGACGACCTGAAGCTGCTGTACAAGACGGTGTTTGAGATCAAGCAGAAGGTCATCATCGATCTGGCTGCCGACCGCGGCTGCTTTATCGACCAGAGCCAGAGCCTGAACATCCATATGGACGGGCCCAACTACCAGAAGCTCACGTCGATGCATTTCTACGGGTGGAAGCGCGGGCTCAAAACCGGCATGTACTATTTGCGCACCAAGCCGGCGACCGACGCGATTAAGTTTACTGTGGATGCCGAGAAGGTCGGCCAGGCGGTAATGGCTGCCGGGAAGCGCGAGCGCGATGAGAAAATGAGCGAGGAGGAGGAGGTGCGGTTGCAGTGCTCGATTGAGAACAAGGATGCGTGCATGATGTGCTCGGGCTGAATCCATCTTTTAAGCTTCTTTTCTAATTCTTATCTTCTTTTCTTGCAATGTCTCCTTTATCGTTGAATTCTTTATTTTTGGTTAAACTTGAGAG
>JANBPA010000033.1:0-61977 GCA_027575275.1 Coemansia sp. RSA 2711
AAGGGCACCTACCACCTGCTGGTGCAGCAGCAGTCGCTCCAGGTCACGCATTAGAAACACCTTGTTTACGAACTCAATTCATACAACTTCGATTTTTTACTTATAAATAGCATATATTAGAACAGCGTGTCTTTATGACATGTGTTAGCTTTTATGTCAGCATGTTAATTATGTATGTAGCAAGTTTAGTTCCACGCCATCCTCTGCTGCAGTGAGTTGTGCACGCCGTTCTTGGATGTTTCGGTAAAATGCATCCCCATTTGTCCCAGCCGCTCGAGCAGTGGCTGGTAAATTTCCGGGATGGTCGGCCGGATGACGCCACGGGTCTGGATCTTGTTTTCCAACAGCAGTCGGGTGGCTATTGCAGCTGGGACGCCAACAGTGCGAGCCATTGCGGTTTCGCCGGACTCTGAGCCGCCATAGGCAACCAAAGATGAGGTCTGCACGTCGTAGGAGCCGTCGGGGTTCTCGATGCCAAATTCGTGGAACAGACACACCATATCACGCTCTCCTTGGCCAAACTTTAGCGACGACTGCAGGCACTTGGATAGCGCGTCTAGAGCCGTTGGCGCAGACAGCGGCAGATGGCTGTTGGAGCCCAGCATGCCAAACTCCTCAAAAGCCAGCAGCAGCCTGGATACGAGGGTGCTTGATGTAGTCGTGCCTAACTTTTGCGCCAGCACTTCGGCAATCTGCGGGAGATCAGGCTGGTTGGAAGCTACTCCAATGGTTTGGGCCAAGAACTGGAACCCAGTTCCCTGTTGGATAGCGCTGGAAGCATTGAGATCCAGGAACCCGAGCTTCAACAGCGCGTCGAGGATTTCTGCGTACCCCTGGAAGCGCAGCGTGCCGCGGAACATGGTGTCCATTTCGTCGAGCTTCAGGCCGTAGATATCTGCGTACTGCAGGCTATCGCGGTTTGCCAGCCCCTCAAACGCAAACCCTGGGTACAGCGGCACCTGCGCAAAGGCATTGCCAAATAGAGCGCCAGAAGGGATCTCACGCACCTGCTTGTTGATCTTAAACTTGGCTGCGTTCAGTCCAGCTGTCATCACGCCGCGCGGCGACCACGAAAACTTGTAGCCAAGCTGGTTGGTGCTGTTTTCGGGGGCCGTCAGGCCGCCACACCACGAGATGAACGACCTGACGGTAGCGCCCTGCGCCTTGGCCTCGTCAATTATCTTCATTGCGCTGCAGTGATCGATTCCGGGATCCAGGCCAATCTCGTTGAGCACGGTGACAGATGCGTCCTTGGCCTTCCGGTCAAGGCTGGCCATCTCGTCGGATATGTAGCTGGCGGTTACTACATGCTTGCCGTTGCGGATCGCAGTTTCGGCGATTTGCGGGTGCAGGGGAGCGGGCACCAGACTGACCACAACGTCGCTGCCCTTGACGTTATTGTTGAGCGTGGTGGTGTCCGAAATGTCTAGCAGTGTTGCCTGGGTATTGGGAAACTGGTAGGCCAGGTTCCGAGCTTCATCGAGGTTATTGCTCGCTACATTCTGAGCAGGGTATTTTGTACGTGTTAGAGATGATAAAGTACAAAGGGAGGCGATAAGCGATGAAATACAAAATAGAGCACGCCAGGGAACGCTGAGCTGCGTGTGTTCTCTTACTGGTGAAGACCCGTACCAACCGTTATGTCTGTGTCTCTGGTGCGCGCCAGATAGTCGACGAGTGGCTGGCTGACCATACCGGAACCAGCCAACAACACGCGCTTCCGGCGCGTGTCAGCGACCCGAATTCCATGTGCCTTGGTCAGGTTCTTCTCCAGGTGCTTGTGCGGCAGCTCAAGTTGTCCGTTCTGGCAGATAATCGCTCGGCTGAGCACCGTGTCTGACAAGTTGCCCAGCGCCTACACAATCACCACATTCAGTCCAATTAGTGCGTCGTGCAAGTGTGCAGAAAGGATCGAAAATACAAACCAGGTAGCAAACTTACCAGTGCCTTGGCGTGCGGGTACAGCGAATCGCCAAAGTGCTTGCTGGCTTCGAACGGCAGCTCGGTAGGCAGGTTGTCGATAGAGTTGATTTGCACACCGGGCTTCTCGATATCTTTGTGCTCAACCGAATTGACCGCGTCGACATAGAAAAACGGACTGTCGATAGTCGATGCGTGGCTCATAAACTCCAGACTGCCGCCAATGTCACAGCTAATGTCGGCTATGGCCAGCATACGTGAGCGCAGGTCACGGCGGCGCTGAATGTCAGCCAGATCCTTGGTTGTCATTAGCCGCGGGAACCGCGACTCCCAGTATATGCCGTTGATAAGCATAGTCGTGTACGGCGCAATTTTCTGGGCAAACACAGAGCGGTAGCGGTCGGGAAACTCGCGGTACTCGGCGCGGTCGTATTGGCCGCCTTCAATGCGCTCGACATAGTCAGCAGCGTTGACCTGCAACGCCAGCAGACGGTTCTTGTAGCGCTGATTGTACCGATCCTTGACAATCGATGGCAGCTGTTCCATCGAAATGTTGTCATGTGGTAGCTTGTCGAAGATGGCCCGAGCGCCCCGGGTCACGTTGCCCGACCCCGTGAATGTAAACACCATGGGCGCAAAGGCATCGGGCAACCCCTGGTCGGAGATTATGTCACCGACATGATGCAGCTTGGTGTTGACGCACTCGAGATTGGGATACACATGCGCCTGACCCATGTGGATCAGTGGCGAGTTGTACCCGAGCGCCAGCAGCCGCTGACCCAGTCCGTGAAGTCCGTCAATCATGCCGGCGTACCCAGCGTGTGTGCCAAACAGCACCAGCCGCTTGCCCGACTCGGGATCGGTCATCAGCTCGTAGTCGATCAGGCGGATATTCTGATCCAAGAACGCTTGTAGACTGGGCATGTTGTACTCTTGGCCCTTGTGTGTGTGCGAGAAGATCAGGTAGGTCTTGTTGGGAATCAGCTTGTCTACGGGCACCTCTTTGATGCCCAGAATGGCGTCTGCTTTGGACAGATCCTCCTCGACGATGGCACCGGCGCGCTCAAACGAGGCGTTGTTGAAGATGCGTGTGTTTGACGGTTGCACCAGCACGCGGGCGCCGGTCTCCTTGATCAGCCGCTTGACGTGCGCGGGGGTCAGCGCTACACGCCGCTCCCAGCGGTTCTTGTCTTCACGCCGGATCCCCAGCACCATGGGTGAGTTGGGCGGCTTGCCGTAGGCGGTGGTCTGGGTGGCCAACCGGGCGCGGCCGAACCGCAGGACCGGCGCCGGCCAGGCATGGCGCATGCTCAGCTTGCCATTGCTGGCACACAGTGCAGAGATCATTGGATGGTGGAAATCGTCGGATGTTTGGTTAGTCTCGAGAAAGTGAAGCAGCTCTTGATGCGATGAAAGGAAAGCCAAGAAAAGTGTAGTGTGGAAACCGGGCTTATATGGCTGAACATGGCTTGGGATAGGGGGTCCTTTTATATCCACGCACTCAAAGAGTTTCCCAGGGCCAGCCGTTCGTCCTCCGTCCGTACTATGACGGAATGTCTCCAAGTGACTTTCTTTGCCAGATGTCACGGGGCCAGAGTTTTTTATGCCGCGTCGCCTGCGCGCGGGTGCTTGTGCGTGCTCAGCGCTCGAGGGTTATGAGTGGGAGGTTGCGTGGGAAAAGCGCGCTGAACATAAATTAGCGGCGAACACAGGCACCACGTGAGCGACTATGCTGCAATTGGCAAAAGACAAAGTCTCCGACGCGGGATATCCGGAAACCCGCCTGGCGCAGCATGCTGCAGCCGTCCGGCGACAAGAAGAATCGCCGGCTGGGCTCTGGTCCCGATCAATGGCTAAACGAGGGATCCAAACCGTCAAAGCTCCGGATGCCAATTCTCAGCTCAAAGCTTGAAGTTGGTGACGTCGTCGACCGGGAATCACATGCCAAAAACCGGCCGAGACAGGAGCCAATCGATTTCTTCCAGGACATTTTCCATTCGGAACCGGCCGTTGGATCCCAACCAGCGATAAATTGGCAGTTCAGGTCTGCTTGCTTGCTCTGGGCGTTTATTTTGGCCACGTAAACACCTGCATTCATCTAGAACTTCTTTGTGCGCCATTCGTTTTGGCCGATAGACGCAGAAAAAGGGTGTGTGGCCAGCGATATCGAGCGGGTCAGCCGGACTCCCCCCTTCCTTTTTCTTTTGTTCTTTTTCACAACCTTTTAACAAGCACCTACTCTTGGGCCGCGAATTGGGCCTTTCTGCAAGCATAGAGAAGCATGTCAAAGTGGAGCTGGCGCGGGGCGGCGTGGTACGCGATGGCAGTGTGTGCGGGAGCCGTGCTGCTGCCGTTTGCGGTGCCGCTGACAGCGACGGTGTACGCGATCGTGTGGGTGTACACATGGACCCACGACCCGCGGGCGCGCGGCGGGCTGGTGCAGGTGCTGCCGCTGCATCCGCGGCGGGTGTTCCGGTGCATCCGGGCACTGTGGGCGGGGATGCTGGATGGACTGGGCGGCCCGACGCTGGCAATTATTGTGTCGTACGTGGCGGCAAAGCTGACGCGGTCGACGCGCGCCCAGGACACGGCGGTGCGTGACATCAAGTACGGGCCGCAGGCGAAGCACCGGCTGGACCTGTTTGTGCCGCTGGGCCATGACGGCCATGTGCCGGTGGTGGTGATTCTGCCGGGGTACCGGTGGTCCAAGACGAAGCGCGCTCGCATGTATCGGCCGATGGCGCAGACGCTGTGCGGCGATGGCATGTTTGTGGTGCTGCCGCGAGTTGGCGGCGCTGGCGCCAGCGTCGAAGACATTATGGGCGACTTCCATCTGGCCGTGCAGTGGGTGTTTGACAATGCAGCCCAGTTTGGCGGCGACCCGCGGCGCGTGCATCTGCTGGGCTATGGTGCCGGCGCGCATCTGTGCGCGATGTACAGCCTGGTGGTGCCGCTGAAGACGTGGTACGCGCAGGCTGACCGCGTCGCGCCCAATGCACAGCTGCTGTCGACGCGCCGTGCGGACCAGCGCCTGCGCGCGTGGCTCAAACGTATCCGACGTGTGCAGCGGCCGGTGGCCGGGCTGATTCTGGTGTCAGGCGTGTTTGACATTGCTAGCCAGCGCGCGTACGAGGCCGAGCGGTGCATCGAGAATCTGTCGGCCACGTGCACGGCATTCGGCGTGCTGCCCGACGCCGACGAGGCGTGGTCGCCAGCAGCCATTGTGCGCTGTTTGCGGCGGCGCAGCGCCTTTATCCCAGCCGAGCTGTTTGCGGCTAGCGCACTGCTGATCCACGGCAAGCGCGACTCGACTTTTGTGCTGCAGCAGAGCCAGCGGTTGTTCCGTGAGCTATGCGAGATTGATGTGCCCGACGTCAATATGAAGATATATGCAAACTTGCGGCGGGTCGACCCGGCCATTGCGCTGCTGGCGCCGGCATCGGCGCTGGCACAGTCGCTGCTCGAGGACATTCGCTCGTCGGTAGCGCCGCCGGGCGCAGATCGCGCGGTCTATGGAAACTCCATAACCGATGGCGATGCATCGCCAGAGCCACCCGTCGGGTCACCGCCGCAGCGCAATGGTCACGGCGATGGTCTGGCACACGGGGCCGGGCTGCCGACGCCAGCTCCTGACAGCAGTAGCCCGCCTAGCGAAAGCAACGGGCTGGAAAATGTCGGCGATCTGAAGAAGCAGGTCCGCGTGTCGGCCCGAGACTACTTTTCGCAGCGCCGAACAAAGTCCATGATAGCTGCCAGCTAGCAAGCCATTCCATTTTTAGCACATTGTAATAACAAATTTCTCCCCTTGAGGCCATATATAGCACAGTGTGTTATTGTTCAGCCACGCCCAGAATACCTCCCACCCTTTGTTCGGCTCCACATTAAACAGCAGAGGTGGTAGCTGCTGCAACTTGTATTCGTAATTTTATCTCAGGAGAATCTTTGGTAGCGTCCCGCAAATAATTATTTGGCGTATGCCACCGTTGAATACACGGTTTAGGCAACACACAGCTACTGAAAACAAATGTGCATTACAATTTTGCGCAAAAACACGACTTGTCGGATTGACAGCACATTAGAATTGCTCAAAAGTCGCATCTTGATTTGTTCCCATACAATTTTGCGCTTGTTGGAGGCTGCTAAAGCACGTCAATCATTGCATCTCTGCATGGAAGAAATGATCACTGCCTTATTATCTTGTAAATTCTTAACCATGGCCAAGTTTAGCGATCTCCACGACGACATCGTCGGCTATATACTAGAAGAGCTCACAGAGGACGTCGTTGAGGATGCCGAGTTGTGGAGCAGCTCGCTGTATCTGTTGGCAATTTGTCGGCAATGGCGAGCGCTTGCCAGACCGATTGTATACAGTACCGGATTTATTGGCAAATATGACGAAGAGGACAGCTCCGAACCCGCGCCCATATTTTCAAACATGGAACTTGTCCACATAACAGCATCGGCTGGCTACATCAAGAGCCTGGCAATTGTTCACGGTGATTCCTGCTCAGCGTGGAATATGCTATCTAAGATTGTGGACACACTGCTATACTTTAGAGAGCCGCTGCCTAATGTGAAGACCGTCAGCGTTCATAGTTCTATATCCGATTATTTGTCCAGCGACTACACGTTGGCGGAAGCCGAAACTGCGGCAGTCGAAGATGCAGTAAACGTGTTTACTCGCCATATCCCGGGCACCACGCAGCTCAGCATTGTATGTGACCGTGTCCATCTGGCAGTACATAGATTTATAACGGCGCTGTTCTATGCGTACGAGTCGTCGCTGGATGCCTTTATATACAATGGTGTTCCATTTGAAGGCGATACCCGCTGCATATTCCAGCTTCATTCGCTGTTCCTCAAATTTACTGCGCCGGCCCTTCAACCGATACAGATAGATCCGAAGATGCTGACTACCCTGTCTCTGAATAGTTTTGGGCTTAATGCGCTGTGGAACTCCTTTTCAGCTGCCAGCAGTTCGAATTCAGCCAACGTCGAACAACCTGACGGCTTGCCGGCACTCCACAATGATTTGGGGGCACTTTCTCTGTCGGAGCAGGCGGTTAAGCAGTCTGCAGCAAGCCTATTTCCCAACCTCACATGGCTTATACTTGACAGCCCCAATGATAATTTGACTGTGTTAAAGCATTTGGTGCGACCCCCGCTGCGACGCTTGGAAATGATGTGGACCCTTGTCGACATGCGCAATTCCGATATCACCTTGGGGTTTCTCAAGAAGTTTGTGATTTACTACAGTATCCGTACCTTTGACAATAGCCAAATTGACATATTGCCATTATTTGCTAAAATCAACGCGCTGCTTGCTCGCGCCGCTAAAGTTCCTTTTGTGCGGCTAATGCTAACTGGAGCGACCGAACTGCTTCCGTGGCATGAGGCCCGGTGGCCGTGCTTGACTTGTCTAGAGCTATATGGCCTGAATACGACAATTGACTTTGTGTTCAAGCTGTTATTGATGTTGTGCGAGCTCAAGCAGCTTAAGATCAACAGTCTGCAGATGCCCAACAATGAACAGAGAACTTCACACAACTATCTGCGCAATCTACGTGACAGTCTCGGCCAGCCGTCTTCCGCAAAGCTTGAATGGTTCACGCTAATTACGCGCCCGTCATTTGATGTCGACTACTTGGACGCAACTACCAAACTGCTAAAGTGGTATTTGCCGCAGCTTAAATACGTGTTGATTCCGAGCGAGTAAGCTATATTTAACTACATGTATTTATCTTGAAAGTCTCTATTTTGTTCAAATACATACTTTTATTAGCAAAGCTAAAGAACAAACGTATCCATATTTCAGAACCAAACTCGCATTTCTACCAAAACATGCTAACCTGTTGGCGTCTTTAAAAATAGGATTTAAGCAGGGCATGCACTAGCGGGTTTAAAGAATAACAATTAACCTTAGAAACATTACGTAATTAAGATAACCGGTGTATTCGTTGCATTTCTCGGCTCGCGCTTTCCACTGTCAGCCCAGGCTTTGAATTATGATGCCAAGCTTTGATTTCTACGCATTTATCCGCCCAAGTCGAAATCAGCACACTCAAGCTTTAGCTTTTTGGAAGCACAATCGCCCTTTTCTTCTCTCACGAGTCTTGTCAATTATTCTGCTCTTATTCTCGCTATGACGGGGGTTTCAGACATTTCCGACGATGTTGTCGCTTGCATCTTGGCCGTGCTTGTTGGCGAAGATATCCATACATTTTCCAAATGGAAAACCACGCTGTATATGCTGCACATCTGCCAAAAGTGGCGGGCACTGGGCAAGCCGCTGGTGTATAGCCGCGGCTACATTGGCAGCATAGCGCAATACAGCAAAAGTTCCGTGCAAGTGGTGACAAATATGCCTCTGATTTGCGGTGCTGCATCAACTGGTTGTGTTAAAACGCTGGTCATTTCGCATTACACCATGGACTCGGCGCAAGCCGTGTTAGCGTGCATAGATAACGCAGTTTCAATGAACCGCAGCCCGTGGCCAAAACTTCGTGCAGTCAGCCTATTCCACCACTTTGCCACCCACGCGCACACGGCTCGCAGGCTAGACACTGCTGAAGCCGCGTATGTCGACCAAGTGGCAAACACATTTTTCAGATATATTCCGTCGATTGCGCAGCTCAATGTCATTGCACATCGTGCCGATGCGGCTATGCACCGATTTACAAGCACGCTGGTTTGCAAGTACGCCCCCAAGCTGGCGCATCTTTCATACACTGGCATTGCGTTTTACAGCAGCTCTCCAGTTGTGCTTCGGCTAAAGTCGCTGGACCTTGATTTTACCAAAATCCCGGTAGCAATTCCTCTAAAGATTGACCCGGCGGCATTGAGCAACCTGGCGCTGCAGAACGTCGGTCCAGATTTTCCGTGGAGCTACTTTACCGGAGGCAACTCAGGACCGTTGATTTTTGAGAATCTCGAATACCTGTCACTAGCAAACACGGGGCTTAGCTCGCTGTCATCATCCAAGGTCTTTTCAAGCGAGCCAGTGCTGTATTGTCCTCGACTTGAGCAATTGTCAATTTGTGGCCCTTGCTGTAGCCTGCAATTGCTACAGTGTTTGCTGCGTGCACCGCTGCAAACCGTCGAGATTTCGTGGAGCCCACTCAATATCGAGGACAGTGGCATTGAATGTTTGTCGTCGCTAAAGACGCTAACTATTAAGCACGAGTTTTGTGAAGCAGACAGTGCCAGCAACCTGCAATTCTTTGCTCGAACCAACGCACTATTCACCAAGACCAAACGTATTAGGCTGACTAGGCTGCTACTATACTCGGACATTGGGTCGCTGCAATGGAGCCAAGCCCAGTGGCCGTACTTAACGTATCTGGGGCTGCAAAATGCTTCCGTGGCTCTAGAGGGTGTGTTCGAGTTGGTATCGGCGCTCTCTGATCTCAGACAACTGAAAGTCCGCCGGCTGCGTATGCCCACCACCAGCGAGTTCACCGGAGCTCCCGATACCTATTTGCAAAACCTGCGGGACCGCTATAAACAGCCATCGTCGGCGTGGCTGCAGTGGTTTGCGGTGGAGTTTCCGCCGCCCTTCAGCCCCGAGTATCTGGTGCATACCGTGGAAACCGTCCGGTGGTACTTGCCACGGCTTCGCCATGTGATAATCCCTCAAGATTCCCCATAAACGGCTGTTTAACTGCTGAAATTAATAAATAAGGCCGCCTCGACCCACTTGACTGATAGCAGTGTAGGTTTTTTTTTATAAATTGCTAGATTATAGAAAAGGATGGGCGACGAATACGAATACGGCGTAGTTCAGGGCTCCCTCAAGCTCAAAAAGGGCCGGGTAACCAAACCGTCGAAATCCAAGAGCAAAAAGTCCAAAAAGAGCAAGTCGTCGACAGCACAGGAAACACCAGAAGAGCCGACTCGGCAGATAAAGACTGAAGCCGAGCTGAAACACGAACAGATGCTGCAAAAGCGCAAGCTAGAGCAGATCGAGCGACAGGCACAAAAGTCCTACCGAGATCGGGTCAAGGAGTTTAACGAGAAGCTGGAAAACACGCCCGAACAGCACGACATGCCACGCGTCGGCGGATAATATATATTTTTTTGAACCGCAAGTAAAAAAACCCTTATTTGAATATCACCACATCTAACAAACTGTCGCGTATAATGCATGCGCAGGTTAAGGGTACCATTGCACCAGGATAAACGCTATTTGCACGGAATAATAATGTGCGCCAGGTTTGGCAAGTACCACTTGAGCAAGGCAATGTGCTCGTCAAGGTAGTCCTGGGCAAGTAGCGGACAATGGTTCATTGTGAATCGCTCGAGGCTGGCAGTGGACGGGTGCATCGTCCGAGTGCGCAGGTCCCGCAGATACCTGCTCGGATCCGAATACTCGTCGGTTCTCGGTGAGCGCAAACTGCCAATGCGCAGCCGCCTGACGCTGCTGAGTGTCGATGTCAGCTTGAACACGTAGTACAGCATGGTGGAAAGCTTTGGCATATCCAAGCTGGTCAGACATAGCCACTGGGCACTGGCCACACTAAAAGGCTCGACAATGTTGACCAGCGCCATCTCAACGTGCGCTATGGCTTTGACGCGTGCAAGCAGCCGGTTTGCCTTGTCAATGAACCCGGTTTCTTTGATCGTGTGGCCATCGCGAATATCAAAGCGGAGCCGTAGTTTGGTCACCGATGGCAAGCCGATGAGGTCGGCGGCCCGCATATCGACGTTTGTTCCCGAGACAATAACTGTTTGTAGCGACTTGGCGGCGCAAAACATCCGGTACTGGCATTCGTGGTGGTCAGCGCCGCTGATATACACGTACTCGAGCCTTGGGAACAGCAACGTCGGCAAGATTTCATCCGTGACTGGCGCCAACTCAGACGGATGTAACCTGTTGTTGTACAGCGTCAGACGAGTGAGGTTGTCGAAGCTGACCGAGCCGTTGCTGGTTCGCAGAAACCGGCCCCACCCGTAGTCGACGCCGGCGCCGAACAGGTCGAGACTGGTGAGATTCGCCGGATCAACTTTAATCGCTGTGGGTAGCGGGCGCTTGAGCGAGGTGAGGCTCAGCGACCTGAGCGACAACGCGTCGCACTCGCGGGCGCCGGGATGTTCGCCAACAATCCGTAGGCGCAGCAGCGATTTTGCGTACGCCTGGAGCATTGCACTTAAAAGGTAGTCGGTGGTTGCACTGGTGCTGGATGAAATGGCGGTAAATGCGTTTACTGACGGGAGCAGGCGGCTGATCTGCTTGGCTGACGCGTCGAGCTGTGCTGCTTCGGCCTCGGTCGGCGGCTGCAAGCCAAGCGAACCAGGGCTGTAGCGAGTAAACAGGTGGATCGAAGTGACGCCGAGCCACGGCACCGATGACAGCGCCAGCAGCTGCTCGGCCTGGGTCAGCAGCGCCTGGGTCCCATTTGGAATGTCGTCCACGATAAGCAGCCTTTTGACAAAGCTGCCCGACGCGGTACTGTGGACCAGCGGCAGATTCGAAGGTACGTTGCCCATGCTTTTGTAGCGGCTGGATCTGACGCCAATAAACGCGAAATAGTAGACGACTGGCTTGGCAATCGCTCGCCACTGCGGCGAAATGGCCAGCAAATACAGGGTGCACTTCCATTCGCCAAGTCCTTTATCGGCATCATCGAAAAGCAGTTTTACAATCTGGACAACAATGTCACTGGGAAGACTGGAAAGCGTCGCCATAAACAGAGAGCAAAAAGTGTGTGGTTGAAACTGGAGGAGAGCCAGGCAAGAATTGCCCCGTCAGTGCGCACAAACGCAAGTGCGCAGCAATAAAGTGGGTTTGGGAAGCGTGAAAAAAATCAACCGGTTTTGCGTGTCAAATGGCCGAAAAAAATATCGGTGGTCTTTTGTTTGGCGCGATCAGCAAACTGGAAGTGAGGGTGACACGGCGCGGGCGGATCGGGCGCGGTTGCACACACTGTTCGCCGTCAGCTTTAAGCCCCAAGCCAGCAACGGCTCCCAGAAATTTATTTAGCTTCTTTTTTAATTTAGCCGGTCATTTCTTCGCAGGCTTTAGATAGAAATTGACATTAGACGACAAAAATAGGATTCTTCCCGTCTGCAGACCTAATTTCCAGGTGACAACCTCCGTTTCTCCACATCCATGGTGCGCTTGCAGTTCCCGGAAGCCAGCTAACACCTCTCTTTACCCGACTATCGCCACTTTTGTTTGCAAACAGGTAAGCTACGCCACGGCAGCTTTGGAGCCAGGACAAGCAACTGTTATTGTTTTTCGCACCAGCACATGTGGCTTGAGAAAGCGTGCGCATAGATCGCCAAAGAGAAGAAATAAAGCGCACTTGAAGATCAAACAACAAACTTTCGGGTTGTCTGGGTTTTCAGCTAAATTCCAGCATTTTCCTTCATAGTCTTTCGGTCAAACCATGAACTCGGCTCTGTAGAGTTGATAAAGTCAAGCAAGCACAAACACACACACACAACTCCCCCCACCGTATTTAAAACAAACCGACCCAGCGCCATGGACAGGCGAAACAGCGGGGACGGGGAGTCGGGCAGCACCACGGGCAGCGACGAGGGAGTTTCCTTTTCCCTGGCATATTCCAAAGCAACCACGACACTGCAATTACCTGCGCTTTCGCCGGCCGCCACGCTGACCCGCCGACGCACAAGCATCAACACCGACAAGCCGACGCTGCAGCTCGCAATTCCGAAAGCGGACAGCACGGCGGCACAGGACGCACGGGCACGCAAGCACAAGAGCGCGTCGTTTGCGCAGCGGCGGGAGCCGAAATTCGACGACATTGCGCTAATGCTGGCGCGGGCCGAGGTGGCCAACGACCTGCTGTTCAGCGACCCGAAGCGCGTGGTCATTGAGCACGGAAACCTGCACGCAGACCAGGACACGCTGCAGTCGCTGGCAGACGTCAAATCGCCGACGCAGGCAATGGCAGCGGTGGCAAGCGAGGAGCCAGCGCTGTCCGAGGCGGCAGAGCAGCGGGACGAGACCCGGGGGCGCGGGCGCCCGGCCGCAGACCAGTACCGCGAGTATCCGGAGGGCGACGAGCGTGCGCTGCCCGAATTCATCCTGCGCAGCCAGACCATGGCCGAGCTGGACGCGGAGACCGGCGCGTGGGAGCAGGCGCTGGGCGAGCTGGCAGACGGCGAGTTCTGGCGCGCGGTTATCTGCGACGTCGATGGGCTGCAGGCACGCGCGCCGCTGCACTTGGCGGCCAAGGTGCGCGCCGGGATCCCCGCGCGCGTGCGCGGCATGGTGTGGCAAACGCTGACCCGGGCGCGGTCGACGTACCTGCAGACCGTGTACACGCAGCTGGTCCAGGAGTACTCGCCACACGAGCGCGTGATCCGGCGCGATCTGACGCGCACGTTCCCCAAGGTGCCGGTGTTCAAGAGCGAGGGCGGCGAGGCGCAGCAGCGGCTGTTCCGGATCCTCAAGGCGTACTCGCTCTACGACGCCGAGGTTGGGTACTGCCAGGGCCTGGGCTTCATTATTGGCCCGCTGATCATGAACATGGGCGAGTGCGCGGCGTTCTGCGTGCTGGTGCGGCTGATGGAGACGTACGACCTGCGCGGCATGTTCACCGAGGACATGGCCGGGCTGCATCTGCGGCTGTACCAGTTCCGCGAGCTGGCGGGTGAGACCGTGCCCGAGCTGATGGCGCACCTGGAGCACCTGGGCGTGGTGCCGGCCATGTACGTGCCGTCGTGGTTCCTGTCGCTGTTCGCGTACACGATGCCGCTGTCGTTTGTGCTGCGCGCCATGGACGTGATCATGGCCGAGCGCGCGCCCGAGACGATTATCCGCATTGGCATTGCGCTGCTGCAGCGCAACGCCGACACGCTGCTGCGCCAGGACGACTTTGAGTCGGCCATGGGAGTACTGAACTCGGGGCTGTACAGCGACGACAGCACTCGCGACCGCCCGGGGTTTGTGCTACAAGAGGCCGCGCGGCTTGGCGCCGTGGTCACGTCGGCGCGGCTGGCGGAGCTAGAAGCGCAGTACTGCCGCGACCAGGGCGTTGTGCTGCGCGGGCGGCCCAGCGCCACCAGCCACGTGCCGCCGCCCACGCCGTCAAGCCAGGCCGCCATTGTCAAGTTCCTGGGCTGGCCGTGGAGCAAGGACGCCGCAGCTGCGCGCAGCCGGGCAGCGGCTCAGCCGCCGTCCCGGGCGAGCAGCGACGGCAGCGGCGACGGGCAGCTCAGCCCGCGCGTGCTGGAGCTGACGCCCGAGCAGCGCGAGCGGTCGCGGCAGCTGCGCGAGCAGATTCTGCAGTCGCTGCAGTCGCAGGACGGCGTGCCGCCGCTGGCCGAGACAAGCACGGCGCCAGCATCGGCGCCTGCGCGCGCAGAGGCCGGCGGCTCAGCCCGATCAGTCAGCTCGGGCAGCTCCGGCGGCTCCGTCAACTCCAGCAGCGCGGCCCTGGGCGACAGCTCGTGGCGCGAGCAGGTGTTGGAGCCGCTGCAGCAGCAGCTCCACGACGCACGCGTGACCAGCGACACGCACCGCGACGCGCTGGCGGCGCTGCAGGCAGACCACGAGCTTTTGGGCGCCGAGCTCGCTGTGGCCAAGACCGGGCGCGCCGAGCTGGCCGAGGCGAACGAGCAGCTGCGCATGCAGGTGCGGCGGCTCGAGGGCGAGTGCTCGCGCGTGCGGCAGGCCGAGGAGGCGCTGGTGCGTGCGCGCATGGATCTGGCCGAGGCCGACGAGGAGCGCGCGCTGCTGGAGCGCCAGCTCGCCAACCTGCGGCGGTTCATTGCCGACAGCGCGCCGCGCGACGATGGCGTGGTGCCGCGCGCGCACCTGCCGTCGATCGACGGGGCCAGCTCGCCGGCCAGCCCGGTGCTGTCGCCGGCGTCGAAGGCCGCGGGCCGCTTCAGCATTTCGAGCCTGGCGTCGAACTGGACCGCGCTGCGTGAGGCCATCACCAGTCCCCGGCCGCCGCAGCCCGGCGCCGACGATCTGCTGTCGCCGCGGCGCAGCAGCGTGACGGTGCGCAGCGCCGAGTCGTCTGGATCCGACGACCGCTCCAGCAGCGGCGGCGGCGGCACGGCGCGGCATGCGGCGATTCCCATTGCCATGCTGCACCGCAGCAAGACGCTGGCCACGGTGCCAACAACGGCCGAATCGGCAGCCAGCGACGGGGCCTAGTCTCTCCGAGCAAGGGAGAGACCGGCTCTATTCGATGCATTTTTAAATACTCTCAACTTTTGCAACAATAAAAATGGTCCACAAATGCCAAGCACAGAGCTGAAAGAGGTGTATTTGAGGTCAAAAATATATGCAAAAGGGGGCTCGCGCGCGACCGGAGTGTATGCGTTGTCTAGGCTAGCATGCCCATGCTTTCGCGGAGCTCGTTGAGCTCGTCTTCCTCGTCGGTGGCCTGCGGCTGCGCGCGTTGCGCCGGGCTGGCGGGCTGCGCGCGCACAGCGCTGGCCGGCACCTGCGGCAGCGTGACCGGCGCGCGCTCGGCGTCCAGCAGCTGCTTGTCCAGCTCCTCCTGCTCCAGCTCCTCCAGCTCCGCGTCCAGCTCGTCCTCGTCAATGTCGACGAACCCAAAGCCGCCCGACAGCGCCTGGCCAATCTCCTTGGACTTCTCCATCTCGTCGCGGATATCGTCGGTGACCTCTTCGATCTTTTCAATCGAAAAGTTCTGGTGGATCTTCTTCATCGCCTGCGAGCCCTGCTGCATGGCCTTCATCGACTCGACGTTGATGTTGGCCGACTCGATGGCCATGGTTTGCTGCTCGACGTTCATTTGCAGCCCGGTGATTTGCTCCAGCTGCGCCTCGAGCATGCGCTTGCGCTTGAGCGCTGCAATGGCGCGCTGCTTGTTCTTGGTTGCGTTCTCGCGCGCGATTTTCTTCTCATTGTTGATGCGTGTTTGCAGGTGGCTCTCGCGCTTTTCGAGCATGTCGCGGTTCTCGCGCAGCCCCAGAATTGCCTCCTTGGCATCGGGCTGCTTCTTGGGCTTGAAAAACAGCTTCATTGTGCAACTATGGCGGAAATGGTCGGATTGTAAAAAGAGAGAAAGGGGGATTACAAGTACAATTTGGAAAGAGAATTAAAGTGGAGCTGAAATTCCCCTGCCCAGACCTGTTGCTTTCTCCTTGACGCTCCCCCCGGGGTCACGTGTGGCCACTTGCCGTTTTCTACCCGCCAGCTGATCAGATCAAGCCCCGCGGAAATGGATTTCTTATTTGAACTTGAACTACTTGCGGCCCGCCGACCACTCGACGTTCAGAATCAGATGGTCGAAGGGGTAGCCGTTGAGCCGGGCAATGGCGCGCTCGGCCGACTCGCGGTCAAAGAACGACACGTAGGCAAAGCCGCGGCACAGCTGCGTTTCGCGGTCCTTGACCACGGACACGCGCTCGGTCGGGCCGAAGCCGCGCACCAGCTGGCGCACATCCTCGTCCTGCGTGTTCTCGGACAGATTGGTGATCCGGATGGTCGGGAACTCGTCCCGGCGCTCGCGCAGGTCCTGCCCGGCGCCCTTTGCGCCGGCGCGCATGTGCGGCGGCACGTAGCTGGACTTTCCGGGGATATCGTCCTTGGCCGGCGCCGCCGCCGCCGCCGACGCCTCGCCCGTAATCTCCTCGATCGGCACCAGCGTGTCCTTGTACGGGCACTTTGCCGTGAAATGCGTGCCGCGGCAGATGCGGCACAGAATGTGCGTGTTTTTGGCCACCACCGGCGTGTCCTGCATTTCCTCCTCCTGCTTCTGCTGCTGCGCCGCGTACTGCGAAAGCTTGAGCCACACCACCTCGGCCAGCGTCGTGGTCGACACGTTGGGCCCCGGCGCCGAGTTGCGCTCGGCGCCAAACTTGGCCCACTTTTTGCGCTCGGCCACCGCCCGGTTCACGTGCTCCTGCACCACCCTGTCGCGGATACGCCGCGTCAGCTTCACCTTTTTGCCGTCCTCGTTGAGGCGGTACTCGATTATGGTTCTGGTGCCATCGTCGTTGGTGATGATTTCGCGCTCGGGCAGCTCGACCTCCTCGACGTCATCTGCCCAGTTAGACTTGCTCATTTTATATAGTCCTGCTTTTTTTGGCCAAGTAATCAAGCCGAATCGAAAAAAAGAAATATGCGAGTGAAGAGCAGAGAGGAGTGGAATGTACGGCGGCTCCAATTGGCGTGAAAAAAAATCTTTGGGGGGAAGACTGGCAAAGAAGCGAAGACTTGGGTGATCTGATCCTCGACGATTAAAGCCTCTCACGTGATGGACTTGAGCGGTGGAAAAGAGCTCGCCACTGCCCGCTTCCAAAGGCGGCCCAGCCTTCTTTGTTTTGACACACATTGAGCACATATCCCGAGGAATGGTGGTAGGTGGCAGAAATGAGCGGCACGCATCTCGGCGCATGCACAGCGAGCCAGCAACAACTAACAAAACACACTTGCACCACGCACGGTAGACCGCACAGCAGACATTCAAAATGTAACGTATCTCCCTCGGAAACGCAGGCACATGTGAAGCGAGGCGGTATGCTCACCCCCCCTTAAAAAACCTTGTTGTAACCCTGTTGTAGATCGTTCTATCCGGCGACGGTGACGGTGGAGGCGGCGCGCGGCGGCGGCGACGAGCAGCTGGCGATATCGCGGGCCGACGGCGCTGTGTCGGTGGGCAAGCGCGGCGCAGGCGCGTTTGCGGCGGCAGCGCAGCGCACGCTGAGCGCGCACGCGATCATGGGGCTTATCCGGCTGCAGCGCGGGCCGTACCTGGTGCTGATTACCGGGCGCGAGGCTGCGGGCACGATTGGCGCCAGCACGGTGTACCGCGTGACCGAGACGCGAGTGGTGCGCGTGGCCGCGGACGCGGCGGCGCCGGCATACGACGCTGTCGACGAGGCCACGTACCTGCGGCTGCTGGAGAACGCGCTGGCGACGCCGACGTTTTTGTTTTCGTACGACATGGATCTGACCAGCTCGCTGCAGCGGCAGCAGGCGCAGGCACCCGGGCTGGCGCAGTACCAGGCGGCCAACGACGAGTTTTTCTTCAACAAGTACCTGGCCGAGCCGCTGATTGCCGCCGCCGACGCGGCCGGCGTCGGCGGCGTGTTTGTGCAGCCCGTGGTGCACGGGTTCTTTGCCAGCCGCCAGGTGCGCGTGCGCGGCACTGCGTTCAACTACGTGCTGGTGACGCGGCGCGGCCGCAAGCGCCAGGGCACAAGGTACTTTTCGCGCGGCGCCGACGAGGACGGCAACGTGTCCAACTACGCCGAAACCGAGCAGATCGTGGACTTTGGCAGCGGCGGCGCGCAGCTGGCGTACGTGCAGGTGCGCGGGTCGATTCCGGCGGCGTGGGCGCAGGTGGCGAACATGCATTACGTGCCCGAGCTGCGCGTGGACGTGGCGCGCAGCCGCGATCGGTTCCAGCGGCACGTGGCGCGCATGCTCGACGAGTACGGCGACGTGGTGGCCGTGAACCTGGTCAACAAGGTCAAGTACGAGAAGCCCATGGGCGATGCGTTTGCCGCGCTGTCCGCCGAGGTCAAGAGCCCGCACTACCACTACGTGCACTTTGACTTCCACCGCGAGTGCAGCCGCATGCGCTGGGACCGCATTTCGCTGCTGGAGCGCGAGCTGGAGCCGCTGGTCGCCGGCTTTGGGTATTTCCGGCGCGGCGACGGCGCCGAGCTGCAGCTGCAGCGCGGCGTGGTGCGCACAAACTGCATGGACTGCCTGGACCGCACAAACGTGGTGCAAAGCGAGCTGGCGCGCACCGTGCTGACGCAGCAGCTGCGCGACCAGCGCGTGTTCACCGCGGCCGAGACCCCCGCCGATTTCCCAGCGCTGCGCCAGATGCTGAACTTTGTGTGGGCCGACAACGCCGACGCTGTCAGCTGCGCGTACTCGGGCACCGGCGCGCTGAAAACCGACTTTACGCGCACCGGCAAGCGCACGTACGTGGGCGCCCTGCGCGACGGCCGCAACTCGATCGAGCGCTTTGTGCGCGGCAACTTTTTTGACGGCGAGCGCCAGGACGGCATTGATCTGCTGCTGGGCACGTTCCGTGTGCGCGCCGACGCGCGTCCGTTTTCTACCCAGCTGACGCGCGAGAGCCGCGCGCTCGTGGGTACTCTGTACGTGTGCCTGTTTATGCTGTGCTACGCTGTGTTCTATCCGCGCGCCGGCCGCTGGTTCGGCGCTGCCAACGTCGGCTTTGTCGCTGCATGGCTGGGCGTGCTCGCCCTGGTGTTTGTAGCCGTGCGGCGCGCGCACACCGCCGAGCTGGTCAACTGGCCGCGCCTGGTCGCCTACTCGTACCGCCCGCCGGTGCTGCCGGCCAACGCCGCGCTGCGCCTACCACTGGTTGATCGCTGGCTGCCGCCGCCACCCGACGCCCGGCCCGCCAGCAAAAAGCAGGCTTAAATGAAAAAGAAAATGAGTTTTTTTAACTCGGGTTATAAATACGCTTAGGAGTTTCTATAAGTTATCTGTAACATAGGGGCCGACGCACTGCAGCGCAAACCACGACGCGTAGAACGTCAGCTCCTCGCTGTCCGTCACAAGGGCCACACTGCGGCCCGGGCACGCGACATACGCGTAGTGCAACGCGCACTGCAGCAGCCCGCGCATGTGTTCGGGCACCTCGTCGGCTGTAGGCAGCTCATCCTCGTCCACCGAAACGTCGTCGGCCGCCTGCAGCCCAAACAGGTACGCGTTGGCCGCTGACCACTCGGGCTGGTTGCCTGTCGCGTTGTACAGCTGCGCCTGCTCGCCGATCGCCTGCACCATGTGCGCACTGAGCGTCTGGCGCACCGCGTCGGCAAGCACCAGAACGCAGGCGCCCGACGCCTGCAGCTTCTGCAGCTGCGCCAGGTGGTCGTGCCACGCGTCTGCATCGGGGATCCGCAGCGGCAGGTCCGCAGCAACGCCGTTGGTCTCCAATGGCTCGGCTTCGGTCTCTATTGGCTCGGCTTCGGTCACTAATGGCTCGGCCTCGGCCTCAAGGGGCGCAGCAATCAGCGGTCGCGGTAGCGCAACCTCCAGCCGGCCGTCAGGACCCCACGCTAAAAACGGGAGCGTCTGTCGCTCGGCCGTAGACAGCAGCAACAGCTGGATCCGCGCCGCCAGCACCTGTCGAATCTGATCGGACGTTCGCCACGCGGCGAGCATTTGCTGGCCGCCGTCGGCACCCTCAACCAGCTCGCTGGAAATTGCACGGTAGCGAAGCTGCTTCTGCACCGGGCGCAGCGACGTCCAGCCCAGCAAAGCCACGTCGTGGGGCAGCGCCTCGGCCGCGCGCGCAATTGCCCGCGGTGCGTTCTGTGTCAGCTCGAATTCGCCATGCTGGTCGCACAGTTCAGCCAGATCGCTGAACAGCTCGGCCAGATGCGCATCAAAGTCGCCGTTGTCGCTAGTCAGTAGCAGGCTGCTGTCAGAACGCCAGATATCTGTCCACAACGCAATGCTGCTCAGCGGATACGCGGCGCCAGCATCAGCCGGAGTCTGACGCAGAAGCAGCAGCTGGCGCAGGAGCAGCACCACGGCCAGGTGCTGCACGCGTATCCGGTACGCCTGCGTGTCGTAGTTTGTGTGCCGGGCGATAGCTAGCAGTGCAGCTAGTATCACACTGAGCTGGTACTCGCGGGCCCAAAACTCACAGCTCAGCTCCAGGGGCTCGCAGTTCTCGCGGACACCGGCCAGCTCGTCCTCGAGCACCGCCAGAGCGTCGTAGTAGAGCGTCCGTACTGTCTCAAAGCTCTGGCGCGCAACCACGGCCTGCGCCAGCTCCACCACGGCGCATTCGACGGCGTCGTCACCCTCCGAATCGGCGTCACCGGGCGCGGCCACTCGTAATAGCCCATGCTTTTTGCGCAGCAGCTGATCGTCGTAGCACAGGCTGCACATCTGCCAGAACACCGCCTCAAACCGGTTGTGTGCGTAGGCCGCTAGCAGCGCCAGCTGCACGCAGGCACGGCCGCTGTCGACAAACAGCGCGCGGGCACGCGCATACGACCAGCGCGCCAAACCCAGCATGCTCTGGGTGTCCACTGGGCCCACGGTGCTGAACGCCAGCAGTGGCAGGTACATGTACTGGTACCGGTACACGTCGCCGATGTATGTGAACACGCGACGTGCAATGGCAAATGCCGGCGGCTGCGGCCCCAGGCCGCCGATCGTGGCCAGGGCGCAGTCCAGTGACGTCACATCCAGCGTGGCCGAGAGTCTAATAAGCAGCCCGTGCAGATAGCCCAGCGCCTCGTTGAGCAGCGTCTGCAGGGCAACCGTCCACCACTCGCGCTGCCACTCGTCGAGCACACCGTCGGTGCTGGCGCTGCGCGCGTGGCTGCTGGTGCTGCCAATGCCCTCGGAGCTGTCGGAGAGCGAGGACATGTGCGACAGGCCGTGCAGGGGAACATGCAGGTGCAGGCGTCGGCGGCACTCGGCCACGGCGTCGTAGAAGACCAGCCGCCAGAGCAGCTTGTCGGCGCCAGTGCGGCTGGCCGCAGCCGGCTGTGCAGTGATGAGCTCCTCGCAGGCGTCCTGCAGCCCCAGGCGGTGCACTAGGACGTCGCCCCACACGGCGTCCATGGCCGCAGGCGTGGTGCTTTTGCGCAGGTCGCGGTACCGTGATCGCAGATAATCGCCGACGTCGTGACAATACCTAGCGTAGAAAACATAGCAGCCCTAGCCGTGAGTATAGGAGCTTCTGCGCGTTTGGCGCGCACACGCCCTGCAAAGAGCGTTCGTTACCTTTGGAACTTTTCTTCGGCTTCGGGGTCCATGCAAGTAGTTATGTGCCAGCGAGTCCAATGCCGTAAAGCAAGCAGAAAGTGCTAAAGACGCGTATATACAGAAAAAGTAATAAATTAAGGCACGGCGAAGGAGGAAAAGGAGGGAAGGCCAGGACTTTCCCACCTGGAGTGAAACGCCCGCCGCCGATGCGCAGGGTCCTCCTCGCCTGAGCCCGAAAAATCGGGGGACTTTGACGCAATCCGATTTGGCGCTTTCTTTTTCTAATCCCCGATTTTTTTATCAACTCTGCACACATTTCAGTCGGCTTGTAGCTGTTAGTGGCCGACTGCCAAGTGGTTTGGCTAAAGGCGCGTCACATGGATACTAGCTGCTGCAAAGTGCCACCCGGTCTATTCGAGACCAGCACCCAGCAGTTGCTTCGGCCCTGGGTGGGGGTGTTTCTGGGCGCACTTTGGCGTTATGGCTCACCGCACCATCATCAATCTGGCCAAACAAAGCGCGGGGGGTGATGTGTTCATTTAGAGAGCATTCAAACAATATGGAGAGGGTCACTGGGTCTTCTTGCTTGCCTGCTCCAGCAGCGGCAGCGCCGTGTCAATGTCGTGGGCCTGCGACGCTTGCACGCGCTTGGAGTTGCGACGCGACCGGTCGTAGATCTCGGCACTGGGGCGGCGGTACGAGCCGAACAGGCGGTCGAACAGCGTGGTGAACTGGCCGTAGTTGTAGTTAAAGTACAGGTGGTGCACGGTGTGGTGGGCGGCGCCGTTGACCACCGCGTTGCTGGCCACGTACTCGCCGTCGTGGATCATCACGCTCCACACGTTGACAAAGGCAAACAGCGCCAGGTACACGTACTCATGTATCGGGAACACAAACACGGCCAGGTGGTAGGGCAGCGACTGCAGGTACCCGTCGACCGGGTGGAACGCGTGCGACGCATAGGGCGTGCACACGATCCACTTGTGATGCAGCTTGTGGCACTTTGCGTACACCAGCGGGTGGTGCTCCAGGCGGTGGATCCAGTAAATGCTAAAGTCCGTGAACAGGATGAACATGGCCGCGGACGCAAACAGGTACCAGTACCCGTACTGGTCCCACTGCTTGTACACCAGCGAGTAGCCGTGCAGCTCGCCCAGGATCCACGGAATGGTCAGCACAGTGATCACAGGCAGCGCCCGCGACGCACAGGCTATCTCAAGCAGCCGCTGTCGCGGCAGGAACTTTGGATGCTGCTCCTGCTTCTTATCGTACACGAAGCGGTACGACAGCCCCGCGGTGCCAAGGTAGAATGACACGATGTATGCGTAGATAAACACAAACAGCGACAGCGACTGCCGCAGCAGGCTGTCGCGCGGCAGGGCCTGGGTCGATGTCAGCGCCGCCGCCTTGTCGTACACGCTGTCGAACACGTATGTGTCCAGGTACTCCATAACCACATCCATCGTGCAAAGATATTAGCTGGCTTTACCCTATAGTCAGCTCGAAATTAGAATATGTAACAAGAGTGCGGTGAAATTAGAAAGCGCAAGTGTATAAAAAAGCCCAACAAGGAGAAAGAGAAGAAAGATCCCACCGCTGGTGCGGCTTGTGTGTTTTTGGGGGGCAAGAAACACGCACGGCTTTTCCCATTCACCGGGATCAATAGCGTGCTTCGCGTGTTTGGTGGTTCCAAGCTGCCGGGGGGAATCACTTGCCTCAAATAATCTCGGCTATTATAAAGCAGTTACAAATAAGAATGAACACAATATTAGAGCATGAAGGAGGAAGAAGGAACCACAGCGCAGAGCCCCGCGGCTTATAAGCAACCCGTTACCTGTGGTAGCTTTTTTCGCACTTTTCCGGCGCTCGGGAATCCCGAAAAGCAAATCCTCTTTGGCCTTAGTGGATTTTCCGCCCGGCCAGCAGCAGCTTGCTTGCCAACGAGGCATTGATCGTTCCACCTAATCCCGGACTTTCCGGATCATGCTACACAAAAGGGCCAGGCAAAAGCAGACGTCAGCCCTTTTGGCGTAACTGCCCCATTAACATTTTTTTGGTCTTTTGCATTCTGAATCGAGATGCCGCCCTGCCAACACGTTCTCGACGCGCAGCTGACGGCGCCGACGGCGTCGACGCCAGTGTACAAGGAAGAATGCACGCAGTGCTTTGACGACCAGGACAGCGAGGCCGGTATTGACGTGTGCCTGTCGTGCTTCAACGGCGGCTGCCCGGGCGCGCCCAGCAACCACGCGCACCAGCACGCAATGAAGAGCGGGCACCATCTGGCGCTAAACATCCGGCGCATGCAGCGCGAGGAGCGCCCAGCCAAGCTGACCAAGCTGGAGATCGTCGAGGCCGAGGACCCGCACACGTACGAGACATTTGTGCGCTGCTGGGCGTGCGCCGGCGCGCGTGTGGACGACGTGCCCGCGGGCGTGGCGGGAGTTGCGCAGGCGGTTATGCATGCGGTAGAGGCGAGCAAGGGGAGCGAGATCCGGGCGTGGGCCGATGAGGTCACAGCGTGCGCACACTTTGACGCGCTGGAGCAGACGGCGGGCAGCACGGCGCTGCAGCAGTGCAGCATGTGCGAGAAGCGCGACAACCTGTGGATGTGTCTGGTGTGCGGGCACGCGGGCTGCGGGCGGCGGCAGTACGACGGCAGCGGCGGCAACGAACACGCGATAGCGCACTTTCAGCAGACCGGGCACGCAGTGTCGGTTAAGCTGGGCACCATCACGCCCGAGGGCACGGCCGACGCGTACTGCTACGCCTGCGACGACAACCGTCTGGACCCGCATCTGGCGCAGCACCTGCGCGCGTTCGGCATCAGCGTGGCCGCGCAGCAAAAGACCGAGAAGAGCATTGCCGAGCTGCAATTGGAGCACAACCTCAAGTTTGACTTTAGCATGACCACGGCCGACGGCGCGCGCCTGCAGCCCGTGGCCGGGCCCGGGCTGACGGGCCTGCGCAACCTGGGCAACTCGTGCTACCTGGCGTCGATTGCGCAGTGCGTGTTTGCCATCGACCGCTTCCGCGACCGCTACTTTCCGTCGGCCGCAGACCACTTTCTCACGTGCACGCAGCTGCGGCCAGCCCGGTGCCTGCAGTGTCAGCTGCACAAGCTGGCCCACGGGCTGTGGAGCGGTCGCTACGCTGTGCTGGAGAGCGAGGCCGATTCGCAGCGCGGCATTTCGCCGGCGCACTTCAAGGCCGCCGTGGCCGCCGACCACGTCGAGTTTGGCACGATGCGCCAGCAGGACGCGTTCGAGTTTCTACAGCACCTGACCAAGCAGGTGTCGGTGGCCGAGCGCGCAGTCGAGGGCGGTGCGCTGAACCCAACGTCGGTGTTTGACTTTACCACCGAGGAGCGCCTGCAGTGCACGCGCTGCAGCCGCGTGCGCTACTCGACGCAGCCGGCCAGCTCGCTGTCGCTGCCTGTAGTCAAGCGGCCGGCGCCGGACACAGCCGAGCCGCAGCAGTACGAGCCGGTGACGCTGGCCGAGTGCCTGGATCTGCTGGCGCAGCCCGAGACTGTCGACGGCTACCACTGCCCAGCGTGCAAGGAGGCGACGACGGCCGTAAAGTCCACGCGCTTTGCCACGTTCCCCAAGGTGCTGGCCGTGCAGGCGCGCCGCTTCGAGTTTGTCAACTGGGTGCCGCAGAAGCTCGACATCCCTGTGCAGGTGCCGCTGGCACCATTTGAGCTTGGAGCTTATCGCGGCCAGGGTCTGCAGCCCGGCGAGGAGGCGCTGCCCGACGACGCGCCCGATATGGCGGCTGCCGAGGCCGAGGCCGAGCCGGCCGTCGACGAGGCGGTGGTGGCGCAGCTCGAGTCCATGGGCTTCCCGCGGGCGCGCTGCGTCAAGGCGGTGCGCAAGACGGGCAACACGGGCGCCGAGGCGGCAATGAACTGGGTATTCGAGCACATGGACGACCCCGACGTCGACGCGCCCGATGCGCCGTCGCAGGCGCCGGCAGCGGACCCGGCGGCGGTCGAGCAGCTGATGGCCATGGGCTTTGCGCAGGCGCGCGTCGAGCGGGAGCTGGTGCAGGCCGGCGGTGACGCGAACCGCGCGCTGGACCGTCTGCTCAACGTGCCCGACGACGCAGCCGAGCCGCCGGCTGCGTCGGCCGCGGCCATGCCCCGGGACGAGAGCACGACGCACTCGCAGTACGAGCTGACCGCGTTTGTTTCGCACAAGGGATCGTCGGTGCACTGCGGCCATTACGTGGCTACCGTGCGTCAGGGCCTGGGCCGCGACAGCAGCTGGTTCTTCTTCAACGACGCCCGCGTGGTGTCACAGCCCGAGCCGCAGCCCGAGCACGGCTACGTCTACTTTTTCACCCGCATCGACTAACGGCATTTTTATACCTGGTGTATTTCAAACTCTGGGGAAAAAGTACATTAAACAGCAACAAGCTCAAGGGAGGCAGTTTAGGACTTCATCTCCTTGGCAATCGCCTTGAACTCCTTGGGCACGCCCTTGGAGAACGACGTGGGCTGCCGGATGTGGTTGTTCTTGGTCGGATCCCAGCCGTGGTTGAGCTCGGCGTTGGTGTGTTTGACCTGGAACCGCTGCTTGTGCTCGTTCTCCTGCTTCTTCTGGTTGAGGAACCGCATGTTGTCTTGCTCGCCCTTGTGCACCATCTCCTTCGAGTTGCTCTCCTCGGTCTCCTCCTCGTCGCTCTCCTTATTCTTGTTGAGCACGTTGGTCTGCGGTTTCGAGCGACGCCGGCCGCCGGCAAACACGGACTTGGGGTGGTTGGCGAGCAGCTCTTCCTTGACCTGCTCCATGGCTTGTTCTTTGACTTGCGCCATCTGGTTGGGGGTAGTTACTTGATACGGCTGATGAGTAGTGGGAGTTATTGTGGATAATATAAGGTCGCAGCGATTTTTTCCTTTAGTAGTAGAACAGAGAAAAGTATTCGGTTGACGTTGGAAAGTTCAGGAAAAGAGGGGGTGCACACTGAGGTGCGCCGCATTTATACTCTGCGGTGGTCGCACTGGCCGCCGGCCCCTTGCCCTAATCTGCCCGACCGTTGAAAGAACGATTGCTTGCTCGAAAGGCGTGGTCATGCGGTTTTCCACTTTGGGCAGTGACGTCGGCAATTAGCAAATCACGTCACCAATACTCCGAGATTAGTGGCCGCAGCAAAGCCGCGGTTTTTTCTCGGTTCGATAATGATGACGTCCGAATCGAGACCATGTTGCATCGTAAAGCGACATGATTTCTTTCTCAGTGATGTGATCAAACAGAAAGTACCCGTGGGCTGGTGCTCGAAGGCGATGGATCTGATGGATCTGGCTCCAGCCCTCCCACCAGCATGCTCCTCTGGATCCGTGCACTATAAAACCTCAAGCGCACTGGCCCACTCTGTGCTGAATTCCTCAGCAACAAAACCCGACTCACCAGTTTTGCCTTCTTTTTTTAGCCACCTCATCCCAGCATGAAGATTGCCCTCGCTCCGCTTGCGCTTGCCGTCGTGGTTTCGGCACGGACCGGCTCCAAGTTCCACGAGGGAGCCGATGTCGCATCGCTGATCAGCCGCCTGTTCTCGTATTTTGACCTGTCGCACATTGCCAGCACCGTGACCACCACGCCGGTGGGGCTGCCGCTCGTGTACGACCCCGGATCGGACAAGTTTGTGCGTCTGGCGGGCAGCGTGGTGCAGTCTGAAGACGCCATGTATTTGCCCATATGTCCGGTCGACGTGATCACAGCGGCCGGCCAGACCCCGGCGTCGGCGCAGTCGAATGCATGCACGATGGGTGTCCAGCTGACGCCGATGCCCAGCAACGCGGCGTCGGCGCTGTTCAAGGTGCTGCGCACAAAGGTCAAGCTGCTCATGAGCCTGGCCAAGTTTGCACCCGAGCCGCTGGGCAAGACGCCGTCGAATGCGCCGATTATGTAACCGCCGGAATGGGCCCTAGTCGCGCAGCGGTTTGTTCGGCTATATTGTTGGATTTCTCGTATGATAAGCCTGAATAAACACCAGTGACGTCACCGCACTAGATCAGGGGGGCGAGAACATTTATAATCAAGCAGCCCTGCCGAGCGCATTTACCCTGTCTTTTCTCTCCAGGCTTTCCGATATATTGCGTCAAAGTAAAATGGCTTCAGAGTACGAGATCAAGGGCGCCACGGAGGCGCAGAACCAACTGGTGCAGGAGATCGCGCACAAGTTCAGCGTCAGCGACGAGCACCTAGTCGAGCTCGCCGACGAGGTGCACCGGTACCTGACCAACGGGCTGATCAGCGACGACGAGGCTATGGGGCTGCCGAGCCGCGTGTCGTACATCAAGTCGGGAATAACCGATGACATCCGCGACGCCAAGCGCGCCGGCAGCGTGGCGCTGGGTCTGACGATCAACACGTCGACCCGACGGATGAAGATCGCCAGCGTCAAGTTTGCGCGGGCGTCGCCAGACATCATCAACAAGCAGGTGTTCCATATCAAAGACGGGCTGCCCAGCGCCACGCAGCTGTGCGAGCAGGCGGCCACGCACATTGCGCAGTTCATCAACACCCACGGCGTGTTGCCGGCTGACGCGGCACGCGCGCCGACGGCGCTACCGCTGGGCGTGACAATCGATCTGCCGCTCGAGGAAACCAGCAAGAGCGGCGGGCGCGTGGTGTGCGATTCGCGCGCGTGCGACGGGTTTTTCCGCAACGTCGACATTGCACAGGCGCTGAACTCGGCGATGCTACGGCAGCACCTGCCGGTGCGGGTCACGTCGACGACCAACTGTGTGATCAGCACGATGGTGGCAGCGCAGCACCACTTTCAGTCGACGTGCACGGCGCTGATTCTGAACCACGGGATCAACGCGTCGTACTATGAGGCGGCACGTAAGATCCCCAAGATCAGCGGCACCGAGCTGGGGCAGAGCGCAGCGCGCGTGGCCATCAACACCGAGCTGGCGCGCTTCGGTGAGAACTCGCGTGTGGTGCAGCCGACCATGTGGGACCACCGCATTGACCGCGAGTCAGGCAACACCGGCTACCACGTGTTCGAGAAGCTGGTGGCCGACAAATACCTGGGCGAGATCGTGCGCAATCTGATCACCGACTTTATGGATGCGCAGCTGATCTTTGCGCGCGACACCGACGTCACCACGTTCAGCGAGCCGTACACGTTCTTCACGTCGTACATGACCATCATGGAGGATAGCTCGGCCGACCTGCACGAGGTCGGTGACCTGCTCAAGGCCGGATTCAACGTCGACGCGTCGTACGTTGACCGCCAGATTGTACGTTCGCTGTGCCACATTGTGGCCATGCGTGCCGCCAAGCTGGTCGGCGGCGCCGTGGCGGGCGTCATCCGCAAGGCCACCGAGGCCATGGACACGCCCGAGCCGGCTGTGGTATCGATCAGCGGGCAGCTGACCGACATGAACCAACCGTACGTCGAGTGCACCATCGAAACCGCGCAGAGGGTCGCGGCCAAGCTCAAGCTCGCCGAGCCCGTGTTCAACGTGCTGGGCGAGGACGGATACACGGTCGGCGCGGCGCTCTCGTCGTTCAGCAAGTAAAAAAACATTCCTTTCTTTGACCGCAAAAAATAATTAGTATTAGCTCGCCAACCCTGCAGTCCGCAAGGCTTTCCGGTAAGGCCACCTAGACCACCGAGTAGCGGCCGGTGCCTCCAGCGCGGGCTTCGTGTTCCATGACCTGCAGTGTGGCCTCGGTGAGAATGCGCTTCAGCTCGCCCTTGGCCTGCTCCACGGCGCGCTCGGTGTCGGCCTCAATCGACAGATGCAGCTTGCGCTCGCCCTCGGGCACCGGCTTTCCAGGCGGCACAAAGATACCGCGCATCGTGATGGCCGCGCCCGACTGCTCAATGACCTGCGACAGCGTCTCGCGATTGGTCGCCCGCCAGCGCGCCTTCTTCGGGTAGTCGTTGATGTCGAGCTCGCAGCCAAACGCGCCTACCGGGATGCCCGTGCTGCTGCTGCCGCCACCCTCGGCGTCCCTGCCGCTGCCAACAGCAGTTGCGACTCGCGGCGTGCTGCCTGGGCCCCGCGCCGCGTCGACAGGCGAGGCCACAGTGCCCAGCTGCTGGTTGATCTGGTCGACCGCCGATGGCTGCGCCGCTTTGATGTTCAACCGGCGCGCGGCTGCCTGGGCGGCCAGTATGGCTGCGCGCGCGGCTGCCGACACGCCGCTACCACCGTCGGCAGACAAAGGCGACTGCGGTTGCGGCGGGGCGCTAGGCGCGGCGAGCCGCCGCACTGCCTCGCCGGGCTTTGCCGACCGGCTGCCGGCCGAAACCGGCTCACCGTCGCTGTCGTAGCCAGGCCGCTCTTGCGCGTCATCGTCGTCGTCATAATCATCTGCATCGTCGCCGGCGGTCGCGCCATACGTGACCTTCTGGATCTTCTTCATCATGCTGCGGTCCCGGTCGAGCTTCTCCAGCCCCTTGCCGCCGAACCCCGATTTGGCGTGGTGTGCCTTGCCCTGGCGGACCTTGTCGAGGAACGCGGTGGCCAGCGCCTGCACGTCGGCGGGCGGCGTCAGGCCGCTGAGCTTCATGGCCTTGACAACCTCGTTGGCGTAGCGGTCCTGGTCGGGCGCGACAAACGTGAACGCGTCACCCGTGTTGCCGGCGCGGCCCGTGCGGCCGACGCGGTGCACCAGGTCCTCCATGTGGTTGGGGCAGTCGTAGTTGACAACCACGCTGAGCCCGCGCACGTCAAGCCCGCGGGCCGCCACGCTGGTGGCAATGAGCACTGAGAACACGCGGTTTTTGAAATCGGCAATTGCCTGATCGCGGTCCGTCTGGTCCTTGCCGCCATGCAGCGAGTTGCACACGTAGCCACGCCGCATCAGGTCGCGCAGCAGCGAATCGGCGGCCTCCTGCCGGTCGACAAACACCAGCGCCAGCGTGTCGCTGTTGCCGTTGAACGCGTCGCCCAGGATGCCCAGCAGCCGCACAAACTTGTCGCGCGGCTCGACCACCTCGACGTGCTGGCGTACCTCAGGCGGAATCAGCGCGCGCCCACCGACCACAATTTCTAGCGGCCGCCGCAGGACCTTGCGCGCCAGGGCCTCCATCTGCCGTGGGAACGTGGCTGAGAACAGCACCGTCTGGCGCTGCGGCCGCACCGCCTGCACGATTTTGGCCACTTGCGGCTCAAAGCCCATGTCGAACATGCGGTCGGCCTCGTCTAGCACCAGGTACGTCACGCGTCGCAGATTGGTGACGCGCCCGGAGTTGGCGCACAACAGGTCGATCAGCCGCCCGGGAGTGCACACGACAATCTCGCACCCGCGCTTAAGCTCGCCGATCTGGTCCTTGATCCCCGAGCCGCCGTACGCGCACACCGCACGCAGCCCCAGCGCGCGCAAAAACGGCTTGCACTCGCGGTGGATCTGCACCGCCAGCTCGCGCGTCGGCGTCATAACCAGTCCCACTGGGCCCTCGCCCGCCGCCAGCGGCCGCTGCGCCTTGATGTGTCGCAGCATCGGTAGCACAAACGCCAGCGTCTTGCCCGACCCCGTCTTGGCCACGCCAATTATGTCGCGCCCGCTCAGAATCGCCGGCACTGCCTGCGCCTGGATCGGCGTCGGGCGCTCAAACCCCTGCCGCTTGATCACGTCGCCACAGGCCGCTGGCAGCCCAAAGTGTGCCCAGCTGGTCGCTGGCTTCGGTGGATTGACCCCGCGGATCTTGATTCCGCCCAGGTCCACCCGCATCATGTCCACCTCCTCGCTGGTCAGGTCACGCAGCTCCGCCGGCTCGATGTAAAAGTCGCGCCGGAATCCCTCGTAGCTTATTTTGCTGTGGTCCACTGCCGCTAGGTCCTTCTTCTTCAGCCGCTTCGCCGCCATCGCCAAAACGTCTTCGGGCTCGTCTGCCGCTGCGTCGCTGCCGTACCCGTCGTCGTTCTCGCCGCCTACGTCTGCCGCCCCACCACCCGCCACGTTACCGTTGCTGGCCTGTGCGTCCATAGTCTGCATGAACTCGTCCAGCGGGTCGGTCTCTGGCGCGTCAGACCTAGACGCGTCCACATCCATAGCTGCGTCAACCTCAGTGCCTGAAAAAGACGGGAGCGCCGGCTTCTGCGACCGGTCGCCCGCCGGGTCGTCCGTGTCCTGGTTCGTGTCAGGCCCAAACACGCTGCGGAGTGCCGACGGCTTTAGCCCCGCGCGCCTGCCGCCCGCCGCCAGCTTCCCCAGGCCTATCTTCATCGTGCGTAATCCAGGCTTGGGCCGGGGCTGCAGATTCACTTTAACTGGCGATTTGCCCGTGCCCAGCGCTGCTGGCGTCGATGGCGGCGACTCAAAGGGTGCGTCGCTCACTGACTGCGGTTCCGATGCAACTGAGCCCGGTGCCGTCACAAACTGTGAACTGGCGGTGCCGTCGTCCGCTGCCGACACTGACGACGCCCGGCTCTCAGGCCGTGCATCGGATTCAGACGCCTTCTCCTCCTTGCGCTTTCGCCACAGCGCCAGGCGCTCCTTCACCGACAACTTCTTCGAGTCGTCTGCACTGTCTGCCCGCCCGGCGCTCGATTTGCTAGCAATCGAACGCGGCGACCGGCTCCTGCTTCCGCGGCCATTGCGGCGGTCGCTGTGGCTGTGATGTGACACGACAGAGTCTCGCTCGGGTGACCGGGAGCGTCGGCTTCTGGTCGATTGTCTATCCGTGCGTGCAACACGCGAATGCGTCATTTGGAACGCAGGGGGAGAGGGGAGGCAACTTTCAGCAACAAAGACAGAAAACGCTTTTCCAAATGAAGGACTCCTCTCTCTCTTTGCACAGATAAGCGGCGGATATATGCGTTGCTTCGGGGTATACCTTTTGTTGACCGGCACAATAGCGTTCAGCCGAATTGAGACAGAGAGCAGGCAATTTCAAGTGTTCAGCTTTGAAAATCACGAAAAAATAGCCCGAGTTGTAACAAAACCAGCGCCGCCCATGGCTGGAACTACAGGTTTCTTTTCAGCCACTCACGTGAGGCTCGGGCGTGGGCCTCGAACGGCCGAGTCGTGGTTGCACAATTTTCCTCCTGAACCTCGCTCGCCGTTTTCCTCTCTCTTGCTCACGTTTGTATTTTCTAGTTTACCACTGTGCGTTTCTATCTACCACTACTATTTCTCGTACTGAGACCGGCAGAGCTAATTTTTTTTCTTGCTGGAAGGGGAAGAAGGAACTACTCGAATAGCTGGTATCCTCTTCGTCAACACTAATATCGGGCGTCCTTTTCTTTCTGCCCAGTTCCGCGCATTTGTTTTCAATTCTGCAGCCGAATCTCCCGCCCCTTGCAGCTAGACTTGAAAAAAAAAGTCAAACCACAGCTGCTCGCTACTGACAGGCGCAATTTCAGTCTAGAATCCGAAAAAAAGAGAATTGAAAAATGGCTGAGCGACGCACGGACGGCAGCCCACGATCAACGTGGATCACGATGCGGCGCGGCGACGAAAGCGGCGGTGACTCGGGCAGCGACGACGGGGCGGAGCCGCCGCGCGGGAGCTCGGTGCGGATATTCCGGGACGGGCACCCGGTCCGCGGGCCGGCAGCGGCGTTTCTGCGTGCATACAACCGCGGAGAGTTGATGCACATCAGGCATCCGCTGGCACTGGCCGAAGCCGGCGACGAGTCGCACGAGGAAGAGGGCATCAGCAGTAACGAGGACCTGTATCACGAAGAAGAGCCGTACTCCGATGAGCGCAGCGACACGGAAATGCATATTGGCATGGGCGCGTTGCACGAGGACATGCACAGTGACGAAAGCGGCAACAGCGACGAGGACTCGGAGGGGGCTGACCGGATCTCGGACGGCGTGCGGGAACTGTTCGAAGACCTGCCGCCACTGGCGGCGACCTCGGGCCGTCACGGCCACAGAGCGCGGCGGCCGCAGAGTAAAGGCAAGCGATCGCAGTCGCCGTTTATGCCCGAGTATCTCGAAAGCACGGCGTATGGCGCCCAGTACCACCGCCACCTGCTCGACCAAAAGCACCAGAGCCAGCGGGGCGTGGGAGACAGCGCGCCCACCGCGTCTGGCGACTCGGTGGCCGACGATGCCGAGAGCTCGGTTGTGCCGCATGTTGCCCCCGACATGTTCTTTCGGACACTGGTTCAGGATACGTGGCCGCACTACTGCACGCCGGTACCGACCATGCCGTCGCTGACTGGTCTGCGTTTGGGCTACGGCCTGGGAATCAGCGACCAGATCAACGCAGTACTACCGCAGGTCAGCAGCGGCAGCAGCGAAGCCTCGCCGCAGTCGACGCGCCGCAGTGCCGCCGGTGATGACGACGAAAGCAGCGCTTCCTGGCGCGCCCGGCTGATTCCCCAGCGGCCAACAGCGGGCGGCGCGATACTGTCGCGGCAGCAGGGCAGCCAGGTGGCCCAGGGCCAGGCGCAGCGAGGGCGCGCAGCTGGTAGTCAGGGCAAGAGCAAGAGCAGCGCCGAACCCGAGCAGGCGCAGCAGCTGCCCTCGGAGTGGTCGTTGCAGCGGATTATCCAGAATCTCAGCGTTGACTCGGATCGGGTAAGCGTCGAGTACACCGGGCCCGGACGGCATGACAGCGACGCAGCGATGATCCTGGGCAACGCCAGCATTCCAGCGCGCACGGGCGTGTACTATTTTGAAATCTACATACGCAGCCGTGGGCAGAACGGATACATTGGTGTCGGGCTGGCGCGGGCGGGGCTGAACGCGACGCGGCTGCCGGGCTGGGACCCCGGGTCATGGGGCTACCACGGCGACGATGGCCATGGGTTTGCCGGCTCGGGGAGCGGCTCGCGGTTTGGGCCGCGGTTCACGACCGGCGACACGGTTGGCTGCGGAATCGACTTTATGAAGCGGCGGATATTCTTCACCAACAACGGCGTGTTTCTGGGTCACGCGTTCGAGACGATCAACACGGACAAGGACTTGTATCCGTGTGTGGGCATGCGGACGCCCGGCGAGTACGTGGTGGCGAACTTTGGGCGGCGGCCGTTTGCCTTTGACATTGCCAGCTATGTGAAGGCGGCGCGCGACGAGGCGCTAAAGCAGGTGCAGAAGGCGTCGCTGCGCGCGCTGCTGCCGTCGCACAAGGCGCTGGCGGCTGCCGAGAGCGCCGACGCGGATGCGGTGCAGGTAGCCGGCATGCTGGCTCAACGCGGCGGGCTGGCGGCGAGCGCACAGAGCGGGGTCGGTGCCGGTGACGCGGCGCTAAGCATCGTACTGACGCATCTACTGCACAGCGAGCACTATGGGACGGCGCGGGCGCTGATTGAGAACGCGATTGGACAGCACGGGCTGGACGCCGAGACGAATCCGCGGCTGGCGACGGTGCTGGAGCAGTTGAGTCGGCAGGACCAGCAGCGCGGGATGCGACGGCGGATCTGCAAGCACATTTGCGACGGCGACATTGACCATGCATTGGGCTTGCTGCAGGACGCGTACCCGCAGGTGCTTGAGGACGAGTCGCTGGTGTTCCAGCTGCGGTGTCGGCAGTTTATCGAGCTGGTCCGGGCGGCCAGCGGCCAGCACATTGCCGACAGCGTGCCTAGCGACGACAGCTCGCTCTCGGCGCCGCTCGCGGCTCGTGGCTCCGACGATATGATGGACGTGGACGACTCGCAGTCGGCATCGGTGCTATCGCTGGCTGCGATCACCAACGCGCCGGCGGGCGCGCATGTGAAGTTTGGGCAGATTGGCAGCCTGGCCAAGATGGATCCGGCGCGGCTGGTGCGCGTGCTGCTCGAGTACGGGCGGCAGCTGCAGGCCGACTACGGCAGCTCGCCGAACCCGATTATTCGCGAGGGCCTGGTGCACACGTTTTCGCTGCTGGCGTACGCGGACCCGGCGCAGAGCCCGATTGCCGCGCTGCTGGATCCCAGCGCCTGTCGGCCGCTGTCCAGGCTGGTCGAGATGGCAATCATGGCCACCGAGAAGGCGCCGCGCATGTCGTCGCTCGAGTGCATCTGCCGCCAGGCCAGCACGCTGCTGGGCGAGCTGAGTGCGCGGCGCAATGGCGCGGCGGCGCTGATATCTGTTGAGCGCGACGTGCTCCAGGCACCGGGCGTTGTTGAGCCGCGCGCACCCGATGATTCGTGAATAAAAGACTAGCCTTGTTTGAGCTATGGAAAAACAGCGCCACAACCTGTCTGGGAATTGTGATTCCAGATTCTGTCAGTGATGATCTTTTTCTGCCGCTGTGGTGGATTTGTATTCGTCATTTTGCCGTGGTTGACTTTCTCTCTTTCCCCTCCCCTCTTTTTTTTTGCACGCTTGGGTAACTGAAAAGAGGACTTTCCTATTTTGCACTATTATTTTATTTGTGGCTGTTGAGTGTCTTGCGTAAACAGCAGACATTAGGGTTCCACTATTAGATTATTCCACCACGCTCTGCACGCTGAAAACAAAAAAGAATGAGTCCAGTGTTTGAAACGCTTGCGAATGAGCCTTCGCGCACCGGCAATCAGTTTTTGCCGGCGTTGGCCTCGTACGAGAAAAACTTCGTTGCGCGTACGACGGCGGACGGCCAGGCGTACACGGAGTTTGCCGGGGACCTGGACAAGTCGCCGAGCGATTCGCGCGACTACCGGCTCATTCGTCTGGCCAACGGGCTGGTGGCCATGGTGGTGCACGATGCCGAGGAGAGCAAGGCGTGTGCAGCCATGGACGTCAACGTGGGCAGCCTTGCGGATCCCCACGAGTTCCAGGGCCTGGCGCACTTTTGCGAGCACCTGCTGTTCATGGTATGTTGGTTAATGTCTGAGCCACAGCGCGTGTATTGTTGCTCTGTTCTGTATGCGTGGAGCAAGCCAAAGCGTGGATGCCGAATGCATATGCAAGCATATTTTCATTTAGTGTCAGGCGCACGTTTAATTTCTTGCTCTCTCCATTCTCTATTCAACGCCGAAAAACATGCTGACATTTGCCGTGCTGGACGACATTGTAGGGCACAAAAAAGTATCCAAAGGAGAACGACTACAATGCGGTAAGTAGGGGTGTGTTTGAGTGCGGCAGCCGCGCCATGTCTGCGGCCTAACTAGCTAACCCCGCTCAATCTGTCGTCTGTGTAGTACCTGTCGGCGCATGGCGGCTACTCGAACGCGTACACGGACCTGGAGGACACGTGCTACTTCTTTGAAGTCACGTACGACGCGCTCGAGGGCGCGCTGGACCGGTTCTCGCAGTTTTTCATTGACCCGCTGTTCACGGCGGACTGCACGGACCGCGAGGTGCGGGCGGTCGACTCGGAGCACAAGAAGAACATCCAGAACGACATGTGGCGGCAGTACCAGCTCGAGAAGGAGCTGTCGAGCGCCGACCACCCGTTCAGCATGTTTGCCACGGGCAACTACGATACGCTGTCGGGCGCGGCGCGGCGGCTGGGCGTGGACCTGCGCGAGCGGCTGCTGGACTTCCACGCAAAGTACTACTCGGCAGACATTATGCGGCTGGTGATTGTGGGGCGCGACTCGCTGGACCAGCTGACAGAGTGGGCGGTGGCAAAGTTCTCGGCGATTCTGAGCAAGGGGCTGACCAAGCCGCTGTTCAAGGGCCATCCGCTGACGACGAGCGAGATGGGCAAGCTGATCCGGCTGCGCAGCATCCGGCAGCAGCGCTCGCTGGACATGACGTTTGCGCTGCCCGACGTGAAGCCGTTCCACCGGTCGAAGCCGGCGCAGTATCTGGGGTCGCTGCTGGGCCACGAGGGCCGCGGGTCGATTCTGTCGAGCCTGCGCAAGCGCGGGTGGGCGACGACGGTTGTGGCCGGGCGCTCGCCGACGTCGGCCGAGGGCTTCGACATGTTCAAGGTGACGGTAAACCTGACGGAGCCGGGCATGGAGCACTATGCGGACGTGGTGCGCATGGTGTTTGCGTACATCCAGCTGCTGCAGGCGCAGCCGCCGCAGCGCTGGTTCCACGACGAGCTGCAGCGCATCAGCGAGATCGAGTACCGCTTTATGGAGAAGTACGAGACGGTGACGCTGGCGTCGAATTTGGCGAGCGCAATGCAGAACCGGTACCTGCCGCCGGACTGCATGCTGTCGGACGGCGTGCGGCTGAGCGGGTTTGACGAGGAGCTGCTGCTGTGGGTGCAGAGCTTTTTGAATCCGGACAATGTGCGCATCGTGCTGGCGGCGCGCGACCAGGAGGTGGAGCTGGACCGCACGGAGAAGCACTACGACATCAGCTACCGGCTGGACGCGATTCCCGAGCAGCTGATGCGCGACATCCACGGCAAGCTGGAGTTTGAGGAGCTGCATTTGCCCGAGCCGAACCGGTTTATCCCGGATAACCTGGAGGTGAAGAACCAGCGGCGCGGCGTGGCGCCGGCGGAGGCGCCGACGCTGCTGAAGCGGGCGGAGGGGCTGGAGCTGTGGTTCAAGCAGGACGACCGGTTCTTTCTGCCGCGCGGCAACGTGCGGCTGATGCTGGAGACGCCGCGCGTGTACGAGTCGCCGCTGAGCAGCGTGCTCAGCCAGCTGTTTATGATGGTGCTGAAGGACCGGCTGACGGAGGTGACGTACGACGCGGAGATAGCCGGGCTGTGGTTCGATATCAGCGACACGATGGAGGGCGTGGTGGTGCACATTGACGGGTTCAACGACAAGCTGCTGCAGCTGCTGCGGATTCTGCTGGAGACGCTGCGGTCGTTCCGGGTGGAGGAGACGCAGTTTGCGGTGTACAGCCGCGAGCTGAAGAAGAAGCTGGACAACGCGCGGCACGCGGAGCCGTACGCGCACGTGCAGACAAACGCGGGGTTCCTGAACCAGACGATGATGTGGCGGTTCACGGACAAGCTGGCGACGTTTGAGCTGGTGACGCAGGAGCGGCTGCAGCGGTTTGTGGACTCGCTGTTTGAGCAGACGCGCGTGCGGATGATGGTGATGGGCAACTTTAGCGAGGGCGAGGCGCTGGCCGCGGCGGACATGGTGGCGGCGCTGATGGCGAGCCAGGCGCTGCCCGAGTACGCGCGGCGCGTGCAGCGGGCGCTGCTGCACGCGCCGGGCGTGTACGTGCACCACGCGCGGATGCCGGAGGAGGGCAACGTGAACAGCTGCGTGGACGTGTCGATCTACACGGGCGAGACGGCGGACCGGCGCGGGCGCGTGCTGCTGGATCTGGTGTCGCTGGTGATCCAGGAGCCGTTCTTTGACCAGCTGCGGACCAAGGAGCAGCTGGGGTACATCACGTACAGCACAGACCGCAAGTGCAACGGCGGGCTGATGGCGCTGCGGCTGCTGGTGCAGAGCGAGTCGAGCCCGACGTACGTGCGCATGCGCATCGAGCGGTTTCTGCGGGGGTTCCGGGGGCAGCTGGCGGAGATGACGCAGGCGCGGTTCGAGAGCTATGCGAACAGCCACCGCGTGGCGCTGGAGGAGAAGCTGAAGAACCTGTACGACGAGTCGGGGCGGCTGTGGCGGCACGTGGGCTCGGGGTACTACGAGTTCGACAAGATCGCGACGGACATTGCGGTGCTGCAGACGCTGGGGCGGGCGGATCTGGTGGAGTTCTGGGACGCGTTTGTGAATCCGGCGACGGCGCCGTGGTACACGGAGCTGGCGGCGACGATCTGGTCGACGAAGATCACGCAGCCGACGGAGGCGGAGCTGGAGCGGTACCCGGCGGCGGCGATTGCGCTGCACGGGTGCATGGAGCACGACGGGGCGGCGCTGGCGCTGGCGGCGGTGGCGGCGTTTGTGGAGCAGCTGCACGCGGGTGACGACGAGGAGGCGGCGCTGGAGCGGCTGCTGGGCATGTACACCGAGAGCGTGGCGGATGCGGGCAGCGAGGAGGTGGCCAAGGCGCTGGGCAAGATGCGGGCGGCGGCGTCGTACGTGCGCACGGCGCTTGCAATGGCGTGCGAGCAGGCGGGGGCGGCGCGGCAGACGAATGGGCACGCAGGCAAGGGCGGCGGGCTGTACAACATTGGCGCGGTGCGCACGCCCAACGGCGAGTGGGTGTTCCGCGAGGCGGCGGCGTTTAGGGCGACGCTGCGGCAGTCGGGGGTGCCGGTGCCGACGCGGCCGCTGGAGCCAAAGTACTGAGCGTTTCATTTCTATTGCTGAAACAGGCACCCTGAGCGAACAAGCACCCTGAGCGACGCTGCGGCAGTCAGGGCGGGTGTCGGAGCCAAAGCCTTTTAAATTCACACCACGCCGCCGCCCCCCATAAGCGGGCGGGATTGCGCAACAAAGACTGGAAAAAAAACTTTTTCGTTCTCTCTGCGGTTGATCTGAGAGATAGGCTATTATTATTCAGCGTTCCTATCATCTGTACAGACAGCACACGCACACACAGCAATGGCTAACACAGAGCAGCTGGCGTTTGCGATCGACACGTTCAAGCGCGTGCACCCGGCCGAGTTCCAGCGGCGGTTTCTGGAGCAGCAGACGCGGCACGACGGACGCGCGTTCGGGCAGTTCCGCGGCGTGCACGTGGCCAAGGGCACGGTGGGCACGGCGGCAGGGTCCGCGACAGTGCGCGTGGGCAACACCACGGTGGTGTGCGGGATCAAGGCCGAGGTAAGCGAGCCGGACGTGCGGGCGCCGCGCGCAGGGTTCCTGGCGGCGAACGTGGAGCTGGCGGGCGGCGGGCCGCGCGGGCCCGGCGACTCGGCGCAGGTGGCCAGCGAGCACGTGTTCCGGCTGCTGAGCGCGGCGGTGGATCTGGAGCAGCTGGGCATTGCGGACGGGCAGGCGGCGTGGGCGCTGGCGGCGGACGTGGTGTGCGTGCGCGACGACGGCAGCGTGCTGGACGCGGCGCTGGTGGCGCTGGTGGCGGCGCTGGAGGACGTGCGGCTGCCGGCGGCCGAGCTGGCGGCAGGCGCGGTGCGCGCAGACCGCGCGGGCTCGCGGCGGCTGGCGCTGCGGCGGCTGCTGCCGGCGTCGTTTGCGCTGGTGGACGGCGCGCACGTGGTGGCCGACGCCGACGCGGCCGAGGAGCAGCTGGCCTCGGCCGCGCTGCTGGTGGTGCTCGACGCGCGCGGCGCGCTGGCAAACGTGTGGAAGCGCGGCGCCGGCCGCATGTCGCGCGCGGCCATTGCGCAGTGCGTGGCCCAGGCGTGTGTGCGCGCGGACGAGGTGGCGCGCGCGCTGGACGGGGCGGATCTGATCTGATCACCGGCCGTAGCTATGCGTGCATGCGTGATGTCTAATACAACCCCTCTTTTGGCTGTCTGCTAACGCTACTTTTATATTTGAATTGGCTCCCCCCGGGTGGATGCGCATTTGGGGACTGTTGCTGCTGCGCCGCACCGTAGACAGGAGTCGCACAGTAGTTAGGCTTTGCACGGAGCACAGGAGCCGCACTGCACATAGGCTCTGCACGGAGCACAGGAGTCGCATTGTAGATAGGATTCAAACAGAGCACAGGATTCATACTGAGCACAGGATTCATACTGAGCGCAGGATTCACACCCACACACCCATTCGCATGCTCGCGGATATCGAGCTCACGCCCGCCGAGCACGAGCTCTGCGCACTGCTTGTGCGCGTGGCCGACCACGTCGAGCAGGCGCAGCAGCAGGCGCTGACGCTGCGCATTGCCGGCGGGTGGGTGCGCGACAAGCTGCTGGGGCAGCAGTCGCACGACCTGGACGTGGCCGTGGACCGCATGAGCGGGTACGAGCTGGCACAGCATGTGCACGCGTACATGGGCGCGCACGGGCTGGCGACGCACGCGGTGGCGCGCATCAGCGAGAACCCGGCGCGGTCCAAGCACCTGGAGACCGCGACCACGCGCGTGCTGGGGCAGCTGGTGGACTTTGTGCACCTGCGCAGCGAAACGTACGTGGACGGCACGCGCATCCCGCGCGTCGCGTTCGGCACGCCGGCCGAGGACGCGCGGCGCCGCGACATCACCATCAACGCGCTGTTCTACAACCTGCGCACGCGCCGCGTCGAGGACTTTACCGGCCGCGGGCTCGACGATTTGCGCGCCGGCGTCGTGCGCACGCCCATGGAGCCGGCGCAGACCTTTGCCGACGACCCGCTGCGCGTGCTGCGCGTGCTGCGCTTTGCCAGCCGCTTCGGCTACGAGATCGAGGCGCGCACGGCCGCCGCGCTGGCGCTGCCCGAGATCCGCGATGCGCTGGCGGCAAAGATCAGCCGCGAGCGCGTGGGCGTCGAGGTCGACAAGATGGCCGCCGGCGCGCGCCCGCTGATGTCCATTGAGCTGGTGCGACGCTTTGGCCTGTACGACACGGTGTTTGCGCCGCCGGCTCAGCTCGGGCGCGACGGCACGGATGCCGGGGAGCCGGACGAGCCGGCCGCCGAGCCCGACGTCACATGTGCCGTCGAGATGACGCAGTGCGTGCTGCGCATCCTCGGCTCCGAGCCCACCGAGCTGGTCGCCCGCGTGCCGCCGCAGTTTGCCGCCGGCTCGGCGCGCATGCGGCGGCTGCTGGTGCTGGCTGCGTATCTGGCGCCGTACGCCGGCCGCACGGGCGCCGACCGCAAGCGCCGCGCGCCGGCCGCGCTGCTGGTTGTGCGCGACGCGCTGAAGCTGCCGGCCAGCGACGCCGCCGCCGTGGCCGCCGTGCACGCGCTGGCCCCACGCGTGGCCGCCATGGCCGCCGCGTGTCGCGTGGGCGCCGTGCCGCGCGACGCGCTGGGCCGCCTTGTCCGCGACGCCGGCGAGCGCTGGCCCGCCGCCGCGCTGTACGCCGCCGCCGCCGCGCTGCGTGCCGGCAGCGCGCACTGCGACGTCGAGCAAACGCACCTGGCCTTTGTCGACGCCGTGTGCGCCGCCGGCCTGGCCGAGGCCTACGCGTTCAAGCACCTGGTCAACGGCCGCGACGCCGCCGCCCTGCTGGGCTGCAGGCCCGGCCCCGCAATCAAGCCCGTGCTGGACCGCGTCATGGACTGGCAGCTGCGCAACCCGGCTGGCTCCGAGCGCGAATGCCGCGAGTTTATCCTCGCCGAGATTGCCCCTGGCTTCCGCCCCTGACCCCCTCTTGCAGAATAGGATTAACTACTATTAACAATGTGTGACCAAACATAGATTACTAAATTTTTTTATCACCGAGTGCGCCATGCTGCCCTCAGCACCGGGTCGTTGTGGAACTTGGACTTGCACTGCGCGCTGCTCTTTGTGCCCACGAGCCGTGCGCAATGCACCCAGTTCTTCCTGCATCCGTATGTGTCGTGCAGGTACTTTTCCAGCACCTCCTCTTCCATCGGCGTCCACCGCCCATCCGTGTCGTCCGCATGTCTGCGCATCGGAGCTCCGGCCTTCCACGCTTTGGCCTTCCACACGCCGGTCTGTTTCGTTGCCGGATGCGACTCTGCCTGTGCTGGCGGCACCTGCCAGCCGACCTCACTCGCCAGCGCGATCAGCCACCGGTCAACCTCATGCGTGACGTCGCTGGCCCGACAGAGCGGCAGCTGCCCAATGGCCACTGCGTAGATTTCCTGCTTGCTGCACGTGTACATGTGGTCCTGAACCAACTCGCGAATCTGCTCGGCTTCCTCGTCGCACAGCCCGGCTGCCACCTGCTCGTACGCATGTCCAAACAGCGACATGTCCGGTTGCACGTATGTGTCCATGTACATCGAGTTCTCTTTTTTTATTGCAAACTAATAATGTGTAGTGAAGAAACGAGTAGTACCAGAAGAGTAAAAGCCCACCGATGTAATGTCTTTCACCTCCACTTTTTTATTTGCTGTCATTCCTGCCCGTTATTGTCTTTTCTTTTTTGTCTTTAATAACCGTGGTGTTTTTAATATCCATTGCAAAATTAATTGCCTGAAGCAATAAATAAAAATTGGCCAGTTTGGCCTAACAGCACCTATGCTTTCTTTCTCCCAATCTCTTTTTGGACACGCCAGAAAAAGAAATTCTAGTGTTTTGTTAATGCCGGCAAGACCAACCTACCTCTCTATCCATTTTTTTTTCGAGGTCTGCCGCTTCCTCCCTTTTTTAATACTAGATAAACCCATGCTGCGCGTAGACTAACTGCCAATAACACCCAGCTGCATCTAACAACATGCATCAACGTGTTTTCTGCCCACCCACATACAAAGGGTCGTCGGAAATTAATAAGAGAGAGTGCTTCTTTTCCAATAGTTTTTCTTTATAATTAAAATCTGTTCTTTCTTTGAAAGCAACGTCAGAGGAAGTAAAAGATAGGAAGCCGCCCATCTCTTAAATTTTTTTGGACATCTGTCTCAACAAGATACACCGCTGTCCACTGAAAATGAATAATAATTTATTGTAATAAAGTAAAAAATTTTGGACATGGTTCATTGGCAAAATGCGCTCCGGAGCTTAAATTCCTAGCATTTGCCGCTTTGGCCGCTTGAGCTTCTCGTTGTTGTACTTTGACTTGCACTGGGACACCGAGCGGGTGCCAATCAGCTGCGAGCAGTATATCCAGTTCTTCCGACATCCCTTGGTCTTCACCAAGTAGTCGTCCAATATCGCCTCCTCCCTGGGCGTCCATTTGCTCTCTGTGTGCGTGTGTGGTTTCTTCACTGTGGCCGGACTCTCGTTTGCCTTTGCCGCTGGAACCGCCTCCATGTATGTGGGCTGGCTTGGCAGAATCACCGGGGCATATGCCGCGGGCACGTTGTTGCTTGTCCTAGTTGCCATTGCCAGCAGGAAGCTGTCGACCTCAGCAATAATGTCGTGCTCCCGGCACAGGGCCAGGTGCCGTTGTGCCATGTTGTAGATTTGCTGCTTGCTGCATCTGTACATGTTTGCCTGGGTAATGTCCCGAACCTCTTCTACTTCTTCCTGGCATAGCGGGGCTGCTACCATGTTGTACGCATTGCCATATGAAGACACGCGTGGCTGGGAAGTATGTGGTTGCATTGCCGCCATAATAGAAAACGTGTGGCTATCCACTTTTCCTTTCTACTCGCACGGTATTTCCGAATAATATACACGATGGGTATACACAGCGTTGGTGCCTTAGATGAACAAGTCGGCCAGTAGGGTTATAGCCTGCGAGAATAAAAGATTAATAAAACTGATGTATATAGAGTAAGAGTGGAAAAAAAATGCAGAAAAGAAAAGAAAGCAGTGGTGTACACTGGCTCCTTTTTTTTAAACTGACCAACGCACAAGCCCAAAAAGAAAGTCTGCATCCTTAGAGAACGCTGTGCTTGTTTAGCAAGAGCGGTTGTTAAAAGAAAAGTGGAGCTGGCTGCCCGAAAAAGAGTGTCAAAGGTCGAATCGGCGAGACTGCACCTGCTGGTGCAAAAGAAAAAAAATTGGTGAAGGAAAAGAAACAAAAGAAACATAAAGGGAAAAAAAGGTAAAAGAAAAGTAGGAGAAAAAGAATTGGACTAATTGTCGTAAATAGTAGTGAGTAGGGTTCGTCTCTATGCTATTGTCGACTACAAGGTGTTTCCTTTTTTAACATACCAGCCATGAAACAGACACCATGCCGTGCATGCAGTTTGACTGCATACACCACCACTTGGTAACAGCATCATCGCAAATTAATGGCACTGACATTAAAAAAAAGGCTAGTTCATTTGCCCAAAAGAAACTGCAAAAAGTCCTAGCTAGCTCCGGGTACAAAGGAAAGCTTTTTCTCTTCTTTGAAAGTGGTAGGAATGGCAAAAAGTCTTGTCGTGGATGCCAAGCTGGTGAAGAAGGATGGGAATGCTTTTCCTTTTAGCTACACATTAACATAAACGGTCCAATTTTTGTTTTTACAAATCTGCAGCTTTGCTTGCTGCTAACAGAAAAAGGCGGCAAAAGCAATGAAAGTATTATTTCTTTAAGATGCCAAGCTACATTTTTTCTTCTTCTTTGCCACTGTCCAAGCAACCAATGTGCTCAGAGAGCTTTTTTCTCCCTTCTGGAACTTTTTCATCCCAGCCCCAATAAATTATTTGAGCTTTTATAGAAATTATACATGCTTTTCATCTGTGTATTATCAGCAAATGGTAGAACAGCAGTGCACTAGCATTATCTGGCGTTATTTAGAAATTGCTGACACAACCCAAATCAACCACACCTCGTCTTTTTGAGCTGTCTTTAACTCGACTTAATAAACAAGCATTTAACACAAGCGCCTGTTTATTCCAACACAATAAAAAATACTAAAGCTGAATACAACCTTAAACCTCGAACAATAAAATAAGAAGAAATGTATAGAACAGCAGGGCAGGTTCTATACCTCAAACTCACGCTTTCCTGCCATTTTTACCCGCTCATTATTGTATTTTGATTTGCACTGGGAGCTGGACTTTGTGCCAACAAAGCGTGCACACTGCACCCAGTTGTTTCTGGATCCCTTAGTTTCAGCCAGGTACCGCTTCAGCAGGGCTTCTTCACGAGGTGTCCACTTGCCATCTAGCTCATTGAATGGGTCATCGGGGCTGTACATGGGCTGTTTTGCATGGAGTTGAGGTGCCTCAATGGCTGTGCGAATTGCTGGTAGACGGACTGCTGGCTCCGTGGTAGCAGGTGTGTGGGTGCGTGCAGTGTAGGTGTGTGTGCAGGCATTCAGGAATTTAATATATTCATTTACTTCGCTTAATATGTCGCTCTCTAGACAGAGAGGCATGGCCTTTGCAGCAATAGTGCAGATTTGCTGTGGGCTGTAGATGTGTATACTAGCACGCACAATCTCATAAACCAGCTCTTTCTCTTCCTGGCATAGTGCAGCAGCTGTGTATTGGTACTCCCGGCGGAACAGCGACCTGCCTGACTGAGATGTAGAAGGTATATGTGACATAGTGCGATGAATAATAATGTGATAATGCACTTGTTGGTTGATGCTAACTTGGAAACCGTACAGGTTTTGTACTGAAACAATAGAGCAAACTAGAAACCTAAAGATAGTTTTTTTTACACTAAACGGTTGAGAGGAAAAAAGAAAAGAACGAACCATAAGAGATGGAGAGGAGAGAGAGAAGGAAGGATGGGTTAGATTTATCCAAGCAATTAATAACTGGCATTCTTCCCATGGGAAAGGGGTTAGAAGGGGGTTTGACGCTAGCTAATACTTGCTTAGCCAGTCAAAAGAAGCAATGTTGGCCAGCTCTTTTTGTTGTTTAATTTAATAATGGCAAGTCAACGGCAAGACTTTTGGCCATGTAATTAAAAAAAAGTGACATGGGAAGAAACATTCAAAGTCGGAAGGGGTGTTTTCGGCCAGCCTTAATGTTGCTGCTGGTTATGCGTGGTTCGTAACTTGGGTATCCCGATTGCTTACTCGAGCCACGGCATGGCCAAACCAAAATAAACTAGCAATAAACCCATGGCTGGTTCAGAACAGAAAAAAAAAGAACCAACTGTCTCGCTGGTTGTGTGCAAAAAAAAGCATGGGGGCAAAGGCAGTGGTTGGAATATTAAAAAGAGCCAATCTCCTTTTGCAGCATGTATTAGTAAAAATCCGCAGTTTGCACTCTCTTCGCTGACTGAGCATGGCTCTTTTTTTCTTCTTCTTACTGAGCGAACCGTCAAGATTTTCTTTTTTCCCCATCGGCCTCAGGTGACCAAGACCACTTGAAAAGACTCCGCGATCTCGGAGAATAATTTTTTTTTTCAAACCCTTTTTAGTTCTACACTTTATTTTCAAGCTTGCTAAGCTCCTACCCGCATACTACTAATCCTTAAACGAAGCCAGATGCTGCATCTGGCGCATGTGCTGCTGGGCGGGCGGCGACGAGACGCGCACCACCGGCGGAAAGTGGCCAAGAACAACCGGCTGACAGAGGAGACGCTCGAATGGCTGCCAAAGTTCACGCTGACGCTAGATTCGATCGAAGACATCCGGCGCCCGCACACGCGGCGCCAGCACCTGGCGGTGTCGCAGCCCATCGACAGCTGCCCGGCGACGGCGCTGGACGGCAGCGACTCGTGCTACACCAGCGAGGGCGACAAGCCGGCCTGCGTTGTGTGTCTGGAGGAGTACGTGGTCGGCCAGGACGTGCGCGTTCTGCACTGCGGGCACGTGTTTCACGACGAGTGCATTTCGCGGTGGCTGGTGCTGTCAAAGGCAAAGTTCCACGAGTGCCCCATCTGCAAAACCCCGTGCTTCCCCGACGAGGTCGTGCAGAAGGCCGAGGACGACGCCAACCGCCGCTCGCCGCGCCATTCCCACACCAACTTGGTCTCGGTGTTTTGAACATGCTAATAGACGGGTGCTTTTTGTCAAGTACAAAACGGGGAAAAAATGAAAAGGATGTGAAATGAATGTCTTGTTCTGGCTAGCCCGACACGATCTTGAGGTAAAAGTTGAGCACGACTGCGGATATCAGCACCACCACCAGGATTGTCGGACCCACGCGGTCGTCGTACGGCCCCGCCTCGCGTCGGCGGATGCGCTCGGCCCGCCACTGGAACAGCATCAGCGCGTACACCATCACGAACATTGCGATCACTGTGAACGCCGCGCCGGCGATCTTGCCCGTGCGGTCGCCAAAGTTCAGCAGCCCCAGCGCCAGCGACCCCAGCACGATGGCAAAGTTCAGCCACGAGAGAAACGTCCGCTCATTCGCGAAAAACACCTTGGGCTCGACGCGCACCGGGACCGCAATGCGCTTGTCGGGCCGGCCGTCGCGCGACGTGAACGTGACGCGTTGGCGCTGCTGGTCACGTGGCACTGTGGGCTTGGCAAACGGGTTGATCCGGTGCAGCCACGACGCGGCCGCGCGGTCGTCGCCTGCGCCGTGGCGGCGGCCGCCCAGCAGCGCGGTCTCCTCGGTGGGCGCGGCGTCGTAGCCCTGCGGGTACTGGGTCACGGTGCCCTCGTTCTGGCTCGAGTGCTCGCCGGGCTCGGACTCCACCACCACCTCGATGTCGTTCTGGTACTGCAGGCTGCTCTGCGAGGGCGTCGCGCTCTCGACGCGTCCGGCGCGGTGGCGGGCGGCGTTTTCGATGGCGACAAAGCTGCCGCGCGGGCTGTTGGCGCGCGACACGCCGACGCCCTTGGTGGGCGGCTTGCGGATGTCGCGGTCCATCTGCGAGAACCAGAACGGCAGCACGTCGACGCGGTCCTCGAGCAGCACTGACGTGCCGTGGATGAACTTGCTGAACTTGGGCACGGCCTCGACCAGATGGCTGTCGATCAGATCAAGCACCCACTGCGGCGGCTCGACGCCCGACTGCGTCTGCAGCTTGACCTCGAGGATGGCGTAGGGAAACCGGCACACGTCCTGCTCGGGCAGCTGCGAGAACGGATAGTCGACGCCAATGTCAGTGCGCCGCCAGTTGCTGCCGGCCCGCGGCTTGCCGTCGAACGAGTCCTCGCGCACCATCGTCAGCTCCGTGTCCAGCGAGATGCGCACGCGCGCGTCGCCGGGAATCTGGAACGCCGTGCGGTTGTAGAACGAGCGGACAACTACAATGCAGGAGTAAAAATCCCCGGGTAAAAAAGGATGTCAGCAAAAAGACATTAAACCCCGGGCGGTGATTCCACCGAGCACAATCGCAAAAAAATGGCTTGCCTATCACAAGACCGTGGATATGCGCGCCGGAATACATGCAGCACACACTTCAATACTCTACCTGGCCCCAGACCCTTTGTTCGGACGCTGTCCAGCACCTCACGTGAGAGCGTCTCCATGTCCCGCAGGTCCTGCTCGCTCTTCTTGCCCTCCTCGCGCAGGCGCTCAATCTTGGCGTCGAGCGTGTACGTGCCGGCCAAGTAGTCGTTGACGTGCTTCTCCTTGATCGAAAACCGCTCCTTGACGCTCTTCTCGCCGGTCCAGTCCTCGTGGTGCGTCTTGCGCTCGACAAAGATCTCGCTGCTGTCCATGTCGCCGTACCAGCGCAGGCGGATGGCCTCGGCGCCCTCGCTCTTCTCGATGCGCCCCTCGTAGAGGTCGAGGGCCTCGTTGTCAAAGTAGATGCTGGTGATTGCCGGGTTGGGCGGCCGGGTGGCGCCCTTGGTGCGGTAGATCAGCACGGGCAGGTACTTTAGTATGTACAGCTTGAGCTCCATGACGTTGTCGGGGTGCACCCAGTACTTTGTGGTCTGGCGCACAAAGTTCTGCCCGTTGCCCGACTGCGGATCCTTGCTGCCGTCGACGTCGACGCCGCCGTTGCGCACAATGTTGTACAGCCGCGACAGCTCGAGCAGCAGCTCGTCAAAGTTCTCCTTGAAGAACGGGCGGCTGTTGAGCCGCTCGGCAAACACGGGCTTGAGGATGAACGGCGCGTTCTTGTCGTGCTTCTTGACGATCTTGATGAACGCCGTGAAGTTGAGCCGCGTGAACTTTGCCAGCTCGTACACCTCGCTGATGACCGCGTCGATCTCGCGCTCGATGACGTCCAGCTGCTCGCGCTTGGCGTCGTCGGGCGCCGGGTTCTGCGTGATCAGATCCACCTGCTTCTCGCAGTACTCGATCCGCCGCTTCATCTCGCTGCTCTTTGTCTGCTGGAAGTTGTTGACCTTTTCGAGCTCGCTGTCCAGGAGCTTGACAAACTCGGCCTCGTCGTCGGCCGTGTACCCCTTGTCGGTGCGCTCGTAGAGGAACCGCTTCAGCCCGGCATAGTCGACATAGTAGAACTTCCAGTCGGTGAAGAGCGCGTCGCGCAGCTGCTGCCCAAACTTCATCTTTCTTCCGAGAGCGCAGCTATGGGGGAGAGAGAGGTGGTGTACGAATTAAGCAACCCGATGTCAATACAAGTATGCCAGTAGAACACTTGGCAGAACAGAAAGAAGAAACGTATCAAGAGGTGAAAAAAAAGTTGTTGGCTGCTCCTTTTATAGCATTGATTCAATCAGAGGGGGAGCCAGAGACGCACGGACAAATACGAGCCCGCTTTTGGAAACAAACAATCAAGTGGATCAGGGGAACACCGCCCTTTTTCCTTACTGCAGAGCTTGCTTCCCATGTCGTGGCAGCCGGTGCCGGGAAGAACCGGGCAGGGCGGTGCGCAAGCGGAGCATGCAATTGCGTGCACCCGCCCCTGTCTGCAGGTGTCGTCACCGGTGATTCGTGGCGATCGACCCCCGCCTATGGGCGCATGGCCTGCCCCCGGGTCAACGGCAAGAGCAAGGGGCAGAGGACGTGTCGGTGGCGCGCAGCAGTAGCAGGGCACTTACTCTATTGCGATCGATCAGCACGGCTCAGCTGACGAAGGGACGATGTGCCAAGCGAACCGAGCAAATAAAAAAAACTAAATATGGGCGGTAACGAAAAGGAGAGCAAGAGCTGCGATCAAATAGTAGTTGTGGTGCGGGGGAGGAGGTACTGAGGAAATCCAACGGCATTTATATTAGCCACGCGGAACCCGGATTGAACAAGTGCGACACGAAAAAAAAAGCCAGCCCAAGAGCGGGATATTAATCCAGATGCACAGATTGCGTGCAGGATATCCGCGCGCATCGGCAGTCCAGCGAAGGCCAGTGCTTGCCACCACGATGGACCGATGCGGGCACTCGATTGGTCCCAGCATCCAGCTCATTTCCTCCCCATCATGCCAGGGGCACAGCCGGCTCAGAATTGGAGCTGACCGTGCATGCTGCCCATTTGCTGCACAGACGGAAAAAAAAGGGGGAGGGTGAGAAAATTGCACCCTTGCCCTGATCCGCGCTCTTTTCTTCAGCGTTTATATTGCACACTATTTGTATTTACTTGACATGGCTCAGCAAGCGAACCCGGTGGACTTTAAGCTGCTCCGGCCAAAGAACTACTTTGCCAACGAGCGCACGTTCATCAACTGGCTGCAGCTGGCGGTGACGATGGGCGGGCTGGGGCTGGCGCTGCTGAACTTTGGCGGCGGCGGGATCCGCGTGCGCATCTCGGCGTTTGTGTTTGAGACGGGGGCGCTGGCGCTGATCGTGTACGCGTACGCGATGTTCTGGAACCGCGCCAACCGGCTGCGGCGCGGCGAGCGCGGGACGTGGGACGACCAGGTGGTGCCGGTGTTTGTGGTGCTGTTCTTCGTGTTTGCGACGGCGATCAACTTTGGGCTGACGTTCCACAAGAAGGCGTACACGCCGCCGGTGGACAATCTGTCGGTGGCGACAATGTCGTGGGGCCTCAGGCGGCTCCGGGAGCACATTGCCCTGTAGCTTCTTCTTCTGCTGAATTAATGTGTGCATCTGTGCATAATCTCGAAGGAGCAGGCGCAACCTGGCACGGGTGACCGATTGTCGCATTAGGGGGTTCCCTACTCCGGGACGAAGGGAAAAAAAAATTTCATCCTTCTTTTTGGCTCTCCTCAGTGTAATTTTTATTTGTTCAATAGCATTTATTCGGCGGCATGAATACCGACGCCAGCGTGATTGCGGTGCAGGGCCACCGCGGCAGCATCCAGGACGAGTACGCGCACAACGCGTCGAGCTACGGCAGCGTGCCGTTCACATCGCGCGACGACCGGGCGCACAAGCGCATCGCAGTGCCGGTGCGCGTCGAGCCCAAGGTGTTTTTCGCGAATGAGCGGACGTTTCTCTCGTGGCTGAACTTTGCCATCGTGCTGGGGTCGCTGGCGCTGGGGCTGCTGAACTTTGGCGACCGCACGGGCAAGATCGCCGGCGCGGCGTTCACAGTGATCGCAATGTTCGTGATGGTGTACGCGCTGATGCTGTTCCAGTGGCGGGCCGAGCGCATCCGCCGGCGCGACGCCGGGCCGTACGACGACCGGCGCGGCCCCGTGGTGCTAGTGGTGGTGCTGATCGCGGCGATTCTGGTGAACTTTTACCTACGGTTTGTGTATTCATCGTGAATAAAGCCAGTTGCTCTTTTTGGAGGCGCCACTGCATCACCAATCAGCAGGCGGGGAAGGGGGGCCATTCTCCTTCCCGAGATTCTGTCCGAGGCGCGGGACTGCGGGTGCCGTCATTGGCGCGCTCCAGACGGAACAGCCCGGCTGGATCGCAGCTCTTCGAGGACGGAGAGGTCATGTGCGGCGGAGCCCGTCACCTCGCGCCCGCCGGTCTCCGCCGCCTGGCCTGCGCCGAGCAGCCGCGGCCGAATGAAAGAGGGGAGCTGCAAGAATAAAAAAGGAGGCGCACGCGGTATTTTCGACGGCTGCGATCTGTCCTGCTATTTTCTCACTTGTTTCCTCCACTCTCTTCCTGTATTTACTCCAGTTACTCCCGTCCATCCTTGTTCTTATATTTCTGCATTATACAGGCCGTTGTATGGCGACCGGATGGCCGACTCGTTTAGAATAGCAGAGCCGACGTTTGCCGAGTGGGGCTACTACAACGTCGACTATGCGGCGCTGGCGTCGCAGCCGCTGGCGGCATGCGCATGCAGCGACGGCACGGGACGCTGCCTGGCGTGCGAGGACATGGTGCTGGCGTGTCAGCGGGAGCTCGAGAAGGTAAGCTGCTCGCATTGTTCCGTGCAGGTCGGGCCGAGATCAGCGGGGCGCGGCAGACCCGGCAGCTCCTGGGCACAGGCATGCTGTCCGGAGCCGAATGCTAGCAAGGCTGGATGCTAGCAAGGCTGGATGCTAGCGAGACTGGATGCTAGCAAGGCTGGATGCTAGCAAGACCGAATACTAACAAGGCTGGATGTGTAGGTCAGCACGTTCCTGCACCTCAAGGGCGGCGAGACCGAGCACACGATCCAGGCATGCGAGCATCACGTGCAGGCGCTGGCGCAGCTGGCGGGCGGCGAGCAGCTGGTGCGGCTCGGGCAGCTCGAGGAGGCAATCGGCGCGGCGCTGGCGCAGGCGGCGGCGCTGGCGCGGTTCCGGCGCAGCAACTTCTCGGGGCTCTGGCGCCAGATGCGGCGCATGCGCGACCACTGCGCCGGCCACTTTGGCGAGCTGGCCGAGCTGGCGGCGGCGTCGTCGCTGTTCGGCGAGGCGGCGCTGGAGACGCACCAGCTGGCGCGCGCATCGCAGGTGTTTGCCGCCATCCAGGGCTGCCACGCCGGCGCGCCGCCGCCGCCGCCGCTGCCGTTTCCGGCGCTGGCGCGCTGGCGCGGCTGGGTGCATCCGGCGCGCGTGCGCACGGTGCTGCGCCTGCTGCGCCGCCACCTGCCCGACGCCGGCTCCGACGGCCCGGCGCACACGTCACTGCCGGCCACGTGCCCGTCTCCGCCAGACTCGTGCCTGTCGTCAGCGCACACGTCAGCGCACACGTCACCGGCCCGCGCGCCGCGCTGCCGCACGCGCCTCACCGCGCACCTGGACACGCCGGCGCTGGCGCGCTACCACGCGGCGCTGCAGGCCGAGAACGCGCGCTGCAGCGCGTTCTCGCTGGCCTGGGCGCCCGGCGGCCCCGTGACGCTGTCGCACGACACGCTGCACGGCCCGTGGCTGGCCGACCGCCAGCGCGCCGCCGCCGTGTCGCTGCTGCCGCACCAGGTGCTGCCGTTCCTGCAGAGCGAGCTGAACCTCAGCCGCCTGCCGCCCGACTGCGGCGCCGCGCCGCGCCAGCGCGAGACCCAGCGCTGCGCCCAGAACATCCAGCGCCAGATCATCCTCGACGGCCTGCGCCCGCTGGTGCTGGCCTCCGAGGACCGATCCGAGTTTGCCGACGCCCACGGCCTGCGCGTGGCCGTGCGCTCGCACATTGCCTTTGCCTACACCGACGGCCGCGACGGCTGGCTGCAGGACGCCCTGTGCGGCGCCCTGGACCCTGCTGCCGCCGAGCATCTGCCCTTCGCCCTGATCGACGTGCACCTGCGTCCCGGCCAGCCGCAGATGCCCGGCTGGCTGGCCCATCTGTTCTTTGACAGCGCCCTGGTCCACCCCGTCCTGGACTTTGACTTGTACCTGCACGCCGTCGCCACCCTGCGCCCCGGCCTCGTTGCCACGCTGCCCTACTGGATGGTTGACGCCCACCGCGCGCCCTTTGCCGCCGCCTGCGACCCGCCGCCGCTGTGCCCCGCGCCTGCCTCCCGCTGCTCGGGGCTGCGCGCCCACTCGCCCGCCCGCTCCCTGCCCAGCGAGGCCGCGCCGCTGCTGCCCAGCCCGGTTTCCCACCGCTCAGCCGCGCGCCTGCCGCTGCGCGCCGCCCGCCGCTATCTGGCCGCCGCCCTGGCCGCCGCCACCGTTGTCAGCATCGCCGTGGCCGTGTGGCCCCACCGCCTCCAGATCGCCCGCATCCTTGTCGAGCTCATCGACCTTGTCTCCCAGTGGGTCGGCCAGCTGCTGCGCCTACTGCCATAACCCCTGCAATTAGCCAAAATAGAAACCAGTCCATGCATCTATTGAACAAAACCCCCCAAAAAAACAAAAAAAAATCCAAAAAGTATGCTCTCCGACCGGGAATTGAACCCGGGTCGCCAATGTGACAGACTGGCGTACTCACCACTATACTATCGGAGATTGTTCGCTGCTAAGCAAGCTTTGATGCGCTGGAAAGCGTGCACTGTTTTGTATAGTAATCAAGTTTGACGCTACAGTGCAGCGCGGAACGGCATTTCTGGAGCTGGTTTTGACTGGTGGGCAGCGCTGCGGTGGCATTTTCTTGATGTTGGCATTCAAGCATATTGGGCGAGCTGTGCTGGGCGCCAGAGCCCAGACCACTGCTGCGCTTGGTCAGTTGAACCCCCTCCCCCATGGACCGGATGTGCATATGTGCAGCTGCTATTGTCGGTACTCCGAATTAACAACTAGGAAGAAAGCAGGCGCAACATGTCCCAATTTTTTTATTTTGCATATTCGGCCGAGAATGGCCAAGCTTTTAATTTTATTCTGGGCTAGTGCAGCTAGCTACACATAGACGCAGTTGTCGGATTAATACCGATTATGCCGAAAAGCCCAAATAACGTCAAAAGATCGCCTAAAGAAGCCGTGGCTCTTTTGTAGCGCTGCTGCGACCCAACCTCACCCCACTCCTTCCTAGCTTAATAAAGCCGCCAAAGAGCAAGCCCCCCACCAAACCCCTATCTCCCAACGCATTTGCCTGCCCAACTTTTGGGAGATGCGGAAGAAGGGGAAAGAAAAAAAAAAGGAGCTCCCAGTCAGCCGGGAGCGCTCTTCCAATTTCTGGATACCCTCTGTTCGTTATCACCCCCCTTATAAGACATGATGGATATTCCTCGTCCCGCCGTTTCTTTTTTTTTTTCCCTTTCCATTGACACTGGCTTGCATCTTTATTCTTTTTATTCTTTATTTTATTTACCCACAGCTCACGGGGCCTTGCTGACTTTGACACGACCGTTGCTGTCTTGGCTCGACATTCCCCCCTGCTGGCTTTATCACGATTAGAATCCTATCACTTATCCACTTCATTATACACATCCCACACATGCTGCCTTCCGGCTATCCAGCGAGCATGCTGCTGGAGACGTTTGCGCCTGCGGCCGCTGCTCTGCTTGCATGGAAGCTGTCGCCGCTCCGGAGCACACAGGCCGCCCACTTTTCCTCGTTCAACTTCCACGGCGGCGACAACCGGCTGTGGATGGGCCCAGCACTGGTGATTGTCCTCTGTGTGCAGGTGCTCGTGCAGGCACTGGCTGCCTGGTGCCAACTTTCATCCAAAACGCCCGGGCCGCTGCCAGGGCTTGCATCGGCAATCCTTCTGCTCCAGTGGATAGCCGCCGCAGCTGTCGCTACCCGCCAGCTGCTTGCATATTTGTGGAGCATCCGCCACAAGCATTACGGGCTGTTCAGCCGCGCCGTGCTGGCGTTTGTGGCTGCTAGCCTCGGTGCCAACCTGGTTCAGGCATACTATGCATTTTTCATTCCGGTAAACTGGAAAACGCCCGCCTGGGGTGCTGGCGTTTCTAGTCAAGACGTGCTTTTAGAAGCGAGACTTTGCCTTAATATACTGGCGATGGCGCTTTTGCTTACTGTGCGGCGGCTGCCAAGATACGGCCTCGCCTATTCCAGGCTGGCTGTGCCAAAGGACACCGAGCGGTTAATAGGGCATGGTCAGCGCGCCGCCTCTTACTCGATGCCCCCCGAGCGCCGGCTTTCGCCTAGCTCGGCGCCAAGACTGCCGTCCGCCGAAATCGGCAACTCGATACTGGACAATACGCTGTTCACCTGGGTCGGCGACCTGATTGCAGTCAGCAAGCAGCGCCAGCCGCAGCTCGACGACCTGTACGAGCCCCCGCGTAGGTATCTGCAGTCCGAGTCGTGGTCGAGATTCAAGGCCAGTGCGCACCGCCGCCGCAGCCTGGTGAGCCACCTGGCGGCTGCATTTAAGCCCGAGATTCTGGCGCAAGTGGCCCTCAACCCGCTCTGCGTTGTGCTGGACTACGCGCAGCCGTTCTTGATGCAGCGTTTCCTGCGCTTCATTGCCACATACACAGACGACCCGTCCAGCGGGCTGCGATTCGGGTTCTTCCTGGCAACGTGCATGCTGCTGGTCAACCTGGCGGCCAACATCCTGCAGCAGCAGCAAGACTGGAGCTCCCGGACGCTGTTTATGCACTTTCGAAACGTGCTGATAACCATGCTTGCCCGCAAATCTATGCGCAGACGGGCCAAGAGCGGAAACGGCCAGCCAGGGACTGCCGACAAGGGCGTGTCCGATGGCCGGGTGTACAACGTCTTGACTTCGGATATACTGCGGCTGTTCAAGTTCATCAAGCTCGTTCGGGCCGCCATGGTGGTGCCCTTCCAGTTGCTGATCGGCGCCTTTTACATGGAGCGGCTGCTGGGTGTTGCGGGCATTCTCGGCACGTTTATGCTGGTGGCCGTGGTGTATCTGACCCGCCGGCTCATCACTAGATCCAAGCAGATCGAGTCGCAGCTGGGCAAGGTGAACGACCGGCGCCTGGCGGTCATCACTGAAGTCATCCAGGGCATATCTTCGGTCAAGCTGATGGGCTGGAAAACGCGCTTTGTCGGCATCATTGGCGAGCGCAGGGCCGAGCAGCTGGCGATAATGTGGAAGCGGGCCCGGGTTGCGTCGCTCATCAACCTGTGCACCGTAGGCTCGCTACCGTTTGTCATTTTCGCCACGTTTGCCGTCTACAGCCTGCAGCACAGCTTGAACGCCGAGACGATATTTACCGCCTTTGCCATTTTCAAGATCATCCAGCGCACGGTCGACTCGCTGCCATCGCTGGTTACCGATAGCACGGCGTTTATTGTGGCCTTCCAGCGCATAGAGTCATTTCTTGCTCAGCAAGAGGTCCAGCCACTCGAAGACCGTGTTGATGATATTGACAATGTCGACGCTCTGGGATTCAAGGGTGCGACACTGGAGTGGAACTCGGAGTCTGAATTCGCGCTCCAGAACTTGGACCTGCAGTTCCCAAGTGGCAAGCTGACGCTGATTGGTGGCCCTACCGGCAGCGGCAAGTCGTCGCTGCTGTCAGCGCTCGTTGGCGACATGGAGCTGGTGCAGGGCAGTGTGATGGCTCCGGTGCGGCTAGCCATCGACGAGAATCTGCACAACGTCGAAAAATGTACCATCTTGAACGACATCGCCTATGTCTCGCAAGAGCCTTGGTTGCGTAACGGGACTGTCCGCGAAAACATTCTTTTTGGCGAGCCCTTCCAGCAACAACGCTACGAAACCGTGCTGCACATGTGCGCGCTGCTGCCTGATCTGGCGTTATTCCCGGCCAACGACGCAACCGAGATTGGTGAGCGCGGTATCACACTGTCGGGTGGACAGCGGCAGCGGGTTGCGCTGGCCCGCGCCGTCTACTCGCTACGCAAGATTCTGCTGATCGACGATTGCCTGTCGGCAGTCGACGCACACACTGCTAAGCACATATTGCACCAGTGTCTGCTGAGCAGGAATGAACTGATGGCTGGTAGGACGCGGGTACTGGTTACGCATCATCTGGCGCTCTGCCTGCCACACGCTGACTATGTGGTGACGGTGAAAAATGGCCAAATTTCATTCCAGGGCACTCCCGACGAGGCGGTCGTCAGCTCGGAATCGCAGCTCTGCGGGATTGACATTAGCGAGAGCAGCAGTAGCGGCGCAACTAGCTCAACGGAAGACAACGATAACGATGCTAATGACGCCGAGTATCTGGCATCTAATGCTGTCAGCCTCCAGGCCAGCAGGTCCACGACCATGTCGGCGACGACAATGGCTGCCTATGGCAAGCTGATCAAGGACGAGGTACGCGTTCGAGGTGTCATCCGCCTGGACACGTGGAAAATGTACTTTACGGCGTGCGGCGGCCAGTGGTTTGCGCTCCTGTGCTTTGGCTATGTAATGATAACTCAGCTGCTGGCCATGTACAAGGACTATTATTTGGCGGCCAAAATGAGCGACTCGGACTCACATCGGCATTCGTCGGGTGAGATGCACTGGCTGGTAATATATTTGGGCTTTGGCGTGCTGTCGGCAATTGTCAGCTCGTTGGGGCTGCTCGTGGCATATGTGGGCAGCCAGCGGGCATCGGCAATTCTGCATGAGCAGCTGGTCGACTCGATCCTCAGCGCCAAGATGCGGTGGCTGGAGACCAACCCTATTGGGCGCTCCATTGCCCGGTTTGGCTCCGACATGCAGTCGATCGACGACTCGGTAATGCCCGGTCTGACAAACGTCATCCGTCCGCTGATGACTCTGCTGATATCGCTGGTCGTTATTTCCTTGACCGTGCCGATGTTTATCTTCGTCGGGCTGGTGGTGCTGGCGCTCTACGCCCATTATACCTGGCAGTTTATGCAGATTCAGCGCGAGACCAAGCGCCTGGATTCAATTGCATTTGCGCCGATAATCTCGTTATTCAGTGAGATTATCTCCGGCAGCACGCCCATCCGGGCATTCGCGATGGAGAGCGCGTTTATGGACGAGATGAAAAAGCGCTTTGCTATATATTATAGCGCAGAGTTTGTGCGGCGGTCAACCAGTAGGTGGATGCGCGTGCGCGTCGGCATTGTCAGCTCGGTCATGACCTTTATTACGGCGTCGTTCATACTTGCTCGGATAGACACCATCAGCAGTGGCCTTGCCGGCTTTATACTGCTGCAGACGGTCGGGTTTTTGCAAGACACGATTGTGGTAGTGCGCAAGTACTCGGACGTGGAGATGGCGCTGGCCGCAGTCGAGCGAGTGCACCAGTACCTGGACATTGACCATGAGGCGCCGTCGCTAAAGGTGACCGACAGCGCGCTACCCGTCGGCTGGCCCAACACCGGCAACCTCGAGGTCAGCAATTTGGTTACGGGGTATACCAGCGATACGCCGATTTTGCATGAGTTAAGCTTCTCCATCAAACACGGCGACAGGATCGGCGTGGTTGGTCGGACTGGCGCCGGCAAGTCGTCGCTGACGCTGGCGCTGCTGCGGCTCATTGAGGCAACCAGCGGCCAAATTGTGCTTGATGGCGTGGATATTGCGTCGGTTGGTCTGGAGACCCTCCGACAGAACGTCACTATTATCCCGCAGAACCCGGTGCTGTTCAATGGTTCTATTAGGTTCAATTTAGATCCGTTCGGCGACTATCCTGACTCGCTGCTGTTGGATGCATTGAGTCGCACGCTGCTGCTAAAGGACTCTGATTCAGAAGTTGACAGCGTGGCGGCGTTTTCGTCGCTGGACGACATGGTGATGAGCCATGGCCAAAACCTGTCGCTTGGTCAGCGACAGCTGGTGGCATTGGCGCGGGCACTAGTGCGGCGGTCGCGTCTGGTTGTATTGGATGAGGCAACCGCCGCCGTGGACTTTAAAAATGACAGTCGCATACAGCGCACAATTCGGGGCCCCGAATTTGCCAATGCAACGCTCCTCTGCATTGCGCATCGGCTGCGCACAATCATCGACTATGACCGCATTCTGGTGCTGAACGAAGGAAAGATTGTCGAGTTCGATACACCCTCGAATCTCATTCAGCGCGAAGGCGGCCACTTTCGACAGCTATGCGAAAACAGCAATGAATTTGCTCTGCTGCAGAAGCTGGCGCTGTCGAAGGAATCCATAGAAATATAGAGTAGTGGTCGAATATGACCTTGTTTATTTGGAAAAGAATTCTAAAAAAGTGTGCCGGTCTAAACGGGCAACCCTTTAAGCAATAACGTTGGCGTTATTGAATGTGTTGAGATTATTGTTGTTAGTAGTTGCGTCCTTGTTGTTTATAAACAGGGTGTCGTCGTTACAGTGGTTAAAGTTGTGGTTGGCATTGAATGCATTGGTGAAGCTGGAGGCAAACGGGAAGCCAATTCCGCAGCCACAGCTGCCAATGCCAATGCCTCCGAATCCCCAACGTCTAGTTAGGTGGACTCCGGATGCAGTTGAAGCGCCAACGGCTAGGCTGGCCAGCGCAGCGGCAGCAAGGGGAATGAACGCGATCGAGTAGGCCATTATTGATATTGCTTCGTATAAGCTGTGGTCAGGTGCAGACGAGTGTAGAAAATGTGTTGGTTGTGGAGTGTATAGCGGTGGATTGCAAACAGCTTTTGCTTTACGACGCCTTTATATCTACGCACATTCCTTGCACTTGGCAATAGTTATTCCAGACGTGACCATAGACACAGATGCATCCAGCGGAGATTGATTATATGCCCGATTTGGGCAATGATCGAATCAGCGCATCGCCGGCAGCAGGTTAACTTTTCCTTTTCACGCGTTTAACCGCCTTTCTTTTGCTGTTCTTTTTTATTTCTATTTGTAAATGAGCGAGCTAAAAAAGCAGTGGGAGGACTTGAAACGAGTGTCGCTGCTGTCGGCAGCGCAGCTACGCGCTCTGACCTACACCGCGTCGTCGAAAGGCACGAAGCTGCCGCTGCTTTCGTTGCGCTGGCGGCTGTACCTAGACATTCTGCCAATCGAGCATTTCGGCGAAGACGACAGCGAGTGCCAGCGCATATGGGAACTAGCTGCCGAGCGCGAGCGGGCCAACTACACGGCGCTAAAGGCGCAGTACATTGTAAACCCGAGCGCACAGGCCGCGCAACAGGAGGAGACAGACTGGAAGCGCATGAATCCGCTGTCGCTGGACGAGGACAGCCCGTGGCACCAGTATCATCAGGACCAGCAGCTGCGAACGACAATCCTGCAGGACGTGACGCGGACGTTTCCCGAAGAGTCGTATTTTAGGCAGCCGCGGGTGCAGCGGCTAATGGCAGACATGCTGTTTGTGTATGCAAAGATGCACAGCAGCCTACAGTACCGACAAGGGATGCACGAGCTGCTAGCGCCTTTGCTATTGGCCGTAGAGCGCGATTCGGTGGACGCAATAGAAGAGTTTCCGGCGCGACTGCTAGACCGGCGGTTTGTCGAACACGATGCATTTGCACTGTTTGACCGATTAATGCGACTATGCCTGCCATGGTACCAGACACCCGCAGCAGCAACATCTCCAACGACAGCCCGCCACGCAGCGAGCATTGCGCAAACGCCAATTATTGCGCAGTGCCAGTTGCTAATGGACAAGCTTAAAGTGGTAGACCCCGAGCTGGCAGCGCACTTGCAGGGAATGGATATTGAACCGCAGCTATTTGGAATTCGCTGGTACCGGCTGCTATTCAGCCGCGAGTTTATGCGGCTGCGAGACGTGTTTGCGCTGTGGGACATGTTGCTGGCCGACAATGTGTCGGGCACGCTGCGGTTGGTCGATTGGGTCGGGCTAGTGTTTTTGGTTGCCAACCGCCGGCAGCTGCTGCAGGGCGATTATGAGGAATGTTTGACGACACTGCTGCA
>JANBPA010000326.1:0-13492 GCA_027575275.1 Coemansia sp. RSA 2711
GACCAGGTGGGTCATACTCAGGATCCACGCCCAGAATATCCAGCACAATGCGCGGGGTTGATCTGTCGTTACCCGAGCCGACAATGTTGCCGTCACAGATCATAAAGATCAGTTTCTTCTTATCGTTGTAGTCCAATCCTGCCAGCGACTCGATGGTCTTGACCAAACTCGCCTCGTCCTCAGTATAGCACGGCACCTGGCACACCACAAACTTGCTGGGCGGCACCGGGCGCCGCTTGTTGCCAAACTGCAGCGCGGTCAGGAACTTTACCAGAACAATCGCCATCAGCACGCAAGCAAACGCCAGTAGCATGTAGTTGGTGAACAGGCAGCGCACGCTCTGGCGATCGTCCACCTTGCCGACGTAGAACAGGTTCTTCATGCAGTTGTAGTTCGCCTGGCGCTCGCGTGGCCCCCAGGGAATCCGCTCCCACTCGTCGGTAATATCGGTGCTCCCTGCGCCCTTGTCGTCGAAGATGTTTTCAATGTGGTTGTTCAGGAACCGCCACTTGTCGTCGGTGTTGATGGGCGAGTCGATGGTGGCAAAGTAGTCTTCCATGTTGAACACCTCCTGGTTGATGACACGCCAGTACTTGCCCTGGTCCTTGTGCATGCTCTTGACCCAGTCGTAGTCCCAAACCACGTCGCCTTTTTTGAACAGATTCATGGTCGGTAGCACGTAGCGTGCGTAAAACGACTGGTCGCTGAGCTCTTTAGAGCTGGAAAGCGTGCCGACCTTGTGCGTGAACGGGAACGTTTGCATCGCATTGATGTCAGCCACAGTCAAGTACATCGAATACTTTGGGTCGGCCTTGGGCGACACCAGTGACGGACATGCGACGCGCACGGAGATTGGGAACGACACATTGACATCTTGGCCCGCGTACATCATCATCAGGTCCTTGGACGCCTGATAGCTGCTAGTCCCGTGCTTCTGGTTCACATACTCGCTAATGTCGTACACACGGCCACGCAGCGCCACATACGCGTCGTCGGGTGAGTTGTGGCCGGCGATATCTTCCATCGTCCACACGTACTCTTTGGGACACAGAATGAGCCCGAGCCCGATGATAACAAACAGCAACACGCACCAGATGAAAAGGATGATAATGCAGATTGCCACTTTCTCGCGCCACGCCATGCGCACGTCCGGCCGCTTCATGCGTCCGCACCAGTTGAGGAACGGTGACGGAATCCACCACGTCAGCAGCCAGGTGATGAACGTCCACAGCTTGCGCGTGCCGGTGATTTCGACGTCCTCGATAGTCTCGTGCATGCCAGGTTTTTCAGTCGAAATAGCGCCGGTGTTGGCACCGTTGTACGCGGTCCGCTCGCTTGGCGTCCGCTGCGGCGACCCGCCTTGCTGACTCCCCTTGTCGCTTGACGCCTGGCCCAGGTTGCCCAGGTCAAAATTGGGCAGCGTGCGCGCAGACAGTGCAGCAGCGCTCATTGGAGCACGGCCAGAGCGCACATCATTGTAGCTGCGGCTGGCCAAAATGTCGCCTGCATACGACAGCGACCCGGTCCATTCGTGGTCGCCCATCACGAGTAGGGCAGAACGGGGCGATTAAGGGCGGCTCTAGAGCGATCGAGAAGATGCAGAAAAGAGGGAGAAGTCGGAGACCGGTAGACAATATCTGGTAAAATCGAAGGGTTGTTCTCGCAGCATAGAGTAGCGAGAGGGAGGGAGAAAAATAAACTCAACAGTCCTGCAAACGATCCAAAGAGTAGCTGAAAAATAATGGTAGAAATATAAGAGATGAAAACTGCTGGCCGGGCCAAAATAAACCTCTGGCCAATTTTGGGCCTCATAGCCCATTCAAAACATCTCACCACGTTCATTCCGTGGCGCATTGCTTGTTTTTGATGGGAACTAGAGAAAAGCGTAAACAAGAAACCCAGTAACTTTAATCCCCATTTTCTTGCCAGGAGATGTCTTCCCACCGAGACGGCAAGAAGCAGCAAGGAAGAAGGTGCCCGGACTCTCACATCGCGCCATTCTCACGACCCCTTGAGGATACCCAGCGGCGTTAGCTGATCCTGGGAATGTGCATGGCCGGTGTACCCGGGTTATCTGCCAAACACCAGCACCAGCGCACACAATATGGGCTTTTAAGAAGCCCTAACGCTTGATTAGACCCAGCCCAGATTTGATTTATAGTCCCCTCACCCTCTTTGCCAGGGCAATGTCAAATGCGGAGCTCTGGCTCTGCAAGTGACTTTTGCTCTCTTTTGACTATGTTGCTTTATCGACTTGGCACGTCAACACTACGTTTGCGTTTACACCGGCCGGCTTTTGCAACTCTCCACACCACTGCAGCGCGCGCGATGAAGGTGATACCCGTCCCCTGCCTCTCGGATAACTACGCTTACGTTCTGGTCGATGAGCAATCACGACAGATAGCCATAGTTGATCCGGTCGAGCCCGAAAAGGTGCTGCCGGTCGCCGAAAGGACCGGGATGGAGCTCAAGGCCGTGCTGACCACCCACCACCATGCCGACCACGCTGCTGGCAACAACCTGATTGCGTCGACGATCCCGGGCATAGCTGTCTACGGCGGCGAATCGCGGATTCCATCGATGACAAAGCAACTGAAGGACGGCGACGAGTTTTCACTGGGCTCACTGCATATCCGCGCAATCCAAACGTTTGGCCACACCACGAGTAGCATTTGCTACTTTGTCGAAGACAAGCATGCCGACGAGCGCGTGGCATTTACTGGCGATACACTGTTTGTCGGCGGCTGTGGGCGCCTCTTTGAAGGGACGCCGCAGGACATGTACACGTCGCTTAACGAGAAACTGTCCAAGCTGCCCAAAGACACAAAAGTGTACGCTGGCCACGAGTATACCCGGGCCAATCTCAGATTTGCCCTGAGCGTTGACAGCGATAACCAGGCGCTCAAGGACAAGGCCAAGCGGTGTGGCACCATGCAGTGCACCATGCCCAGCACCATTGCTGAGGAGCTGGAAACCAATCCGTTTATGCGCGTGGACCAGCCGGCGCTGCAAACGGCCACTGGCAAAGCCGATCCTGTTGAGGTGCTGGCTGCCATACGCAAGCTAAAGGACAATTTCTAAACCGCCCATTGTTTAAAACAGCTTCTAATTGTTGGCAGCAGTATTTCGGGCTCAATAAAATAAGAAAAATATAGCTCGGCACTTGCAGAGTCAGGAGTAGCCCGGCGGATCTACTCGCTGCTCTCCGTGTTCTCGCCCTCCTCGCCGTCGCGGCGCTTCGGGAAGAGCTTGATATCAAAGCTGGTGCCGACAATAGTGGTCATGTTAATGTCGACACCATCCTTGTTGAACGTCTCGTAGCGCAACGAGCCTTCAATGTTCACCAGCGTGCCCTTCTTGATCAGGCGCTCGACAAGCTCTGCCTTATCGTTGCTAAAACGGATCCGGTGCCACTCGGTCTGCTCAACCAGGTTGCTATCAGCATCCTTGTAACGGCGGGATGTGGCCAGCGAGAACATGGCTGCCTTTTTGCCGTTTTCAAACTCGATGATCTTAGGATCCTGACCCACGTTACCCAGAAGGATGACCTTGTTCATCGAGATATCTATAAAAGTTAGGCCAACAGTTAGAGCTGGCAGCTAGCAGGGCAGCGCGTTACTAAATACTGCCGCAGCTACTTACTGAAGTTGCGGGTCTGCGACTTTAGCGCCGAGTTGGCCACAAACTACAGCAAATGTTTTTCCCAGTTAGAACCACGGGCTCGCAGTAGCCGCCTGTGCACAAAGCGAGCATGCTTACCTTGGAGTTCGCCGAGCGAGCAATAGCGGTGCGGAACATTGCTGGTGTGGTCAATGAAGAAATTTTATTGCGCAGAAAATTGTGTTTACGAAAAGAGGCGAAGTCAACTTTCATTACAAAATTATGAAAAGTACTGTCCGGATCAGGTATTGATCAAGGCGATTTGGTGCGTGAATAGGTCTTGCAGCTTTTATTGCTTCCAAAGGCTCCAATTCTCTCAATTGCTTATTTGTTCGTTAGCAGCATGCAGCCCTGGGAGCGACCACAGCGGGGTCGATTACCGCGGCCACCGGGCAGGCCGCCGCCACCACCGCCAGTCCTACGCACAGACACTATGCACCGGCCTGCTGGTCCGCCATACATGCATCAGCCGCCCAGGCCACAGCTCTCGACTGAAGCCAACACAGTCATAGAGAAAATGGCAGAAATGATGGTGTGCAACTCCGAGGTGGTGGAGATGGTCAAAAAGTCGCAGGGAAACTCCCCAAAGTATCAGTTTCTCTTTCAAAGCTCGCCGTTGCACCCGTACTTTCAATGGCGGGTTGCCCAGCTGCGAATGGCTGCTGAGGGACATGTGCATCCACAACTGCAACTGCGTCCGCCACGACCACCGCCGCCGCTCGGTCCCCTCCCCGCCGTAGCTACAGAGAGCAAGAGCCAGGACGGTGCGATTGAGCCCCTGGATAACCTAAATTCAAAGCCCAGCTCGTCGCACCGGTATTTTGAGCTTCCGACTGGACTCATGGTGGACGCAATAACCGAGGAACACGCGCCATACTCCTCGTTGAGCACGAAAAAGCTGGAAGATCCCGAATTTTTAGAGTCGGTCGTACCCGGTCTCTCTACATATACAGACAACATGCCGGTGCCAGAGCTAACCGACAAGCTGGAGCAAGCCCTGGCAGATTTCGATAAAGGCGTTCGCTACATTTACAAGCAGGACGAGTTTGAGTACCGCAATGATCCAACTGCAGTCACCGGCGCAGATAGTTCGGTTGTCGAAACGATGAGGATTGACCGTGATGGGTGGACGCCAGGCGTGCTAGAGAAAATTATGTGGGACCGCCGCAAGGGCAGCGAGCAGCGGCAACAATGGAAGCGCAAGCAGGAGCGAGTCAAGCGCCGGCTGGAGGGCCAAGAAGTATCTGATTCTACCGCATCATACAGCAGGTCTAGCTCCGAATCGGATAGTTCATCGTCAGACAGCACCGGTGATTCATCGTCGAGCAGTGGCAGCAGCCAGAATAAGGTTCGACCCACACATGTTAACCGGGCGATTGGGAGCGACAATGTAGGGTTTCAGCTCTTGTCCAAGCTCGGATGGCAGCAGGGCCAGGGTCTGGGTGCTGCCAGCGACGGCATTGTCGAGCCTATTCGATTGCAAACCCGGTTTAGTACGGTGAACAACCGACGTAGTCGCGGCAGAGGCAGAGGCAGAGGGATGGGCCGAGGTCGGGGTGGACGGGTGGAACGCGCGTCGATTGGCACCGGCAAACGCCAGGACCCGGTGCAGCAAGGACTATCGGATAGCTCGGCTGGAGATGGCGACGAGCAGTTTGAATTGTTCCGCAAGCAGATGAGCAATGTGTACAAGCGACAGCACGACTCGCCTGAACAGTGATTGACGTCACCCAGTGTGGAACCAAAATCACGGATTTCGAGAAATTGAGAAGCAGCATAGCCCTTCTCTTCCGCTCTATTTTCTCTTGATAAATTTGTATTTATGGACAAGGTCGCACCGATCAAGCGGATAGCTCAGGGAATAGTCCGCGTATTGGGACTCAACCCCGGCCCGTTTACGCTCGATGGCACAAATACATATGTCTTTGGCAACGGCGAGCGGCGGCTGCTAGTCGACACTGGCGATGGCGAACAGCCCGAGTACTTTGATCTGCTCAAGCAGTGCCTCGGTGGCAGTCGCATCGACCGAATTCTGCTGACGCACTGGCACGGCGACCATATCGGTGGCGTTAATCAGCTACTGGCCATGCCAGAGGTTGTGACGCCCGACTGCGCGGTATTCAAGCGCCCGGATCCAGTAGATGCCCGGGATGACGTGCGGGCAATGCTGGCGCAAGCGGTTTTGCAAAACAGACTACGTGACATCACCGACTCACAGCTGTTTGCCGTTGATGATCTCCAGCTGCAGGCGATATTCGCTCCGGGGCACACCGACGACCACATGGCATTCATCGTGACCAGCGACAGCTTTGCCAAAGAGAGGCTGCTGCTCACCGGCGATCTGGTGCTGGGCCGGGGCACCACCATTGTTTCCGATCTTCAGCGGTATATGGAATCGCTCAAAACGATGCTGGACACTCGGCCATCCGCGCTGCTGCCGGGCCACGGGCCGATTATAAGCGGCAGCGACGGCGAGACGCCGAACGCGGTGCGCGTAATCGAGGGCTACATTGAGCACCGCAACCTGCGCGAACGGCAAATTATCGCCGTGCTCTCAGGCGAGCCGCCGGAGGCACCGCCAATGCCACGCAACGGCGGATGGCGGCTCGAAGAGGTCGCTGCAGCCGTGTATCCCGAAATCACAGATCCAAAGGTAATACTGGCTGCACAGCACAACGCGCGGCTGCACCTGGACAAGCTCGTCAGCGACGACAAGGCCGAAAAGCGATTGGGTACAGAACCCGCTGTGGAGCTTTGGGCGCTGCGTGATCGCCAAATCTGATCTGGCCGAAATCCCGAATCGATCACTTGCAAGTCCAAAAATTTTTTTTGAGGGGCTTCGTCTGGTTTTCGCGGTTTGAAGCAGCGAGTTGAGGATTTTCTCCTTCTGTTTCTTCATCTTTTGTCAACTAGTGCGTACTTTGGGCTATATCCGGGTTTCGTGTCGAACAAGGCTATACGAACTGTCAGGCGAAGGATGAATATAGCGCAGCCAGTAAACTCGCGGATCGACGGCGTGTCGTTCACGTTTTGCGATCCGGACGAGGTGCGGCGTATGTCGGTGAGACAGGTGGTAAACCCGATTCTGCTGGACTCGCTGGGCAACCCGACAAATGGTGGGCTGTACGATCCGGCCATGGGCCCGTTTACAAAGAACCATCTGTGCGGCACCTGCTCGTTGTCGTACTTTGACTGCCCGGGCCACTTTGGGCACATTGAGCTGCCAGCGCCGGTGGTCAATCCGATGATGTTTGACACGCTCTACCGCTTCTTGCAGGGGTGCTGCCCCTACTGCCACCACTTTGCCTTCAACCGCGTCACGGTAAGTTGACTAATCCTAATTTGTTTGGCCGTCGAGGCCTAACCGCCTGTCCGACGGCAACAGCGTGCTAACTCTTGCAGAACCGACGAGTAGGCGGCCCGGTTTGTGGCTAAGCTGCGCCTGCTAGAGTACGGGCTGATTCAGGAGGCAAGCGATCTGGACAACATGCTGCCGCGCACGGCCAAAACGGCAGCCGAAGACGACATGGACGAAGACGAGGTGCCGACAAGCAAAGGCGGTGAATCGTCTGAAGAATACATGGAGCGGATCAAGCAGTACGTCGAAGAGCGCTTGGACAAGTCCACGCGAGCAACATACAAGGTGACGTTGGTGAACCAGGTGCGGCGGCAGCTAATCAAGGACCTGATTTCGCGCAGCCGCGCGCAGACCTGCCAAAACTGCCGCGGCCCCATGCCGCGGCTGCGCCGTGACGGCTACCTCAAGGTATTCCGCGAACCGTTGTCGAACAAGCAGCGGGCAGCGCAGCAGGCCAAGGGCTTCACCTACCGCAACGTGATGGATCTGGACACGGCGGCAATTGAAAAGGAGCTGAAGGCCAAGCAGTCGGCCAATGGCAACGCGGCGGCCGATATGGAGGCCGATGCGGCGTCTGACGACGAGTCCGAATCCAGCGAGTCTGAGGTCGAGGACACATACGAGTCGATCGACGCCCACCCAAAGAAGGCGACGGCAGCGGCGGGCGACACCGGGTCCAAGGTGGCCGTGTTTATGACGCCCCTGCACCTGCGCAACCACTTGCGGCTGCTGTTTAGCAACGAGGCCGATCTGGTCTGCCTGCTGTTCCAGCAGCGCGACCAGCAGGTAGCTAATGTCGTTGAGCTCCTGAGCACGGCCAAGCTGGGCGCGACGCTGACCCTGCCGCGCAACCTGCGGTCGCCAATTTCCCTAGCCGACATGTTCTTTATCGAGGCCCTACCGGTGCCGCCGACTCGGTTCCGCCCGGCGTCGATCATGAGCGACGAGGTGATGGAGAACCCGCAGAACGTGTACCTGGGCGATATTCTCAAGACGTGCGTGTACATGCGTGACGTAGTCAGCCCCGAGGCGGCGCTGGCCGACGTGGACGAACAGGTGGTGGCCGAGGCCGCATCGGGCGGACTCAACTACGAGACGGTCATCAACACGTGGGTGCGGCTGCAGCAGTCGGTGAACAACGCGATGGACAGCTCCAAGAACCCCACACTGAGCAAGAGCGGCAAGGCGCCCGATCCGGGCATCCGACAGATTCTTGAAAAGAAAGAGGGCCTGTTCCGCCAGAACATGATGGGCAAGCGCGTCAACTACGCTGCGCGTTCGGTGATTTCGCCCGACCCCAACCTAGAGTCGGACGAGGTGGGCGTGCCGCCGGTGTTTGCCAGCAAGCTCACGTACCCGGAGCCCGTGACGCCACACAACGTCAAGGAACTGCGGCAGCTGGTGATCAACGGGCCCGAAAAGTGGCCGGGTGCCGAGTCAGTGCAGAACGAGGACGGGTCGCTGATATATCTGGCACAGCTCTCGCACGAGTCGCGGGTGGCCCTTGCCAACCAGCTACTGACGCCGCAGGATGCGCTCGCAGGTACGCGAGCACTGGGGAACGTGTTCACCACGCGCGCAACGCACGTCAGCAAAAAGGTGTACCGCCATCTGCGCAACGGCGACATGGTGGTGATGAACCGCCAGCCCACGCTGCATCGCGCGTCAATGGCGGGCATGCGCGCGCGCGTGCTGCCGGGCGAGCGCACGCTGCGGTTCCACTACATGAACTGTAACCAGTTCAACAGCGACTTTGACGGCGACGAGATGAACATGCATTTCCCGCAGAGCGAGGCCGCGCGCTCGGAGCTGCGCAACATCATGAACGCCGACAAGACGTACTTGAATCCGACCGATGGCGGGCCACTACGCGGGCTGATCCAGGACTCGGTCGACGGCGGCGTGATCATGACCAAGCGCGATACCATGTTTACGCGCAGCGAGTACCAGGAGCTGATCTACTGGGCGCTGCGGCCTGAGACGCAGCCGCAACTGCCTGAAGGCAAGATCCAGCTACTGCCGCCGGCGATCTTCAAGCCGCGGCCAATGTGGACGGGCAAGCAAGTGATTTCGACGCTGCTGCTCAACGTGACCTACGGCTACGCGCCGCTGAACCTGGTGTCCAAGGACAAGGTGGCCAAAAAGTACTGGGGCCCGAGCGCGCAAGAGGAGGAGCGTGTGCTGTTTTTGGACGGCGAGCTGCTGGTGGGCATTCTGGACAAATCACAATTTGGTGCGTCGCGCTACGGCCTGGTGCACTCGGTGTACGAGTTGTACTCGCCCAAGCACGCCGGCCGCCTGCTGTCGGCGCTGAGTCTGCTGTTCCTGCGGTACCTGCAGGAAATTGGCTTCAGTTGCCGCATGGAGGACCTGCTGTTTGACAAGGAGGGCGATGTGATCCGCAAGGATTTGATCAAGGACCAGCGGCCCGACGGCATCAACGCTGCACTGGGCTTCCTGGGGCTGGGCGACTACACGGCCGAGAAGCTCGAGTCGGACGCGCACGTCAAGCGCGAGTTCCAGAACCGCATGGAGGAGGTGCTGCGTCACGATGACAAGCTGGCGCAGCTCGATGGCACGATCTCGGGCACGCTGAGCAAGCTGACCAGCAAGGTCATTGACAACTGTCTGCCGGGGCATCTGCAGCTGCCGTTCCCGCACAACAACATGGCGGTGATGACCGTGTCGGGCGCCAAGGGCTCGAACGTCAACTTTTCGCAGATCACGTGCTGTCTGGGCCAGCAGTCGCTCGAGGGCCGCCGCGTGCCGCTGATGGTGAGCGGCAAGAGCTTGCCGTCGTTTGCACCATTCGACAGCTCAGGCCGTGCGGGTGGTTATGTGGCCAGCCGATTCCTGACTGGCCTGAAGCCGCAGGAGTTCTACTTCCACTGCATGGCGGGCCGCGAGGGCCTGATCGACACGGCCGTCAAGACGTCACGTTCGGGGTATCTGCAGCGCTGTCTGATCAAGCACCTGGAGGGCATCCGGGTGCACTACGACTACACGGTGCGCGACTCTGACGGCTCGGTGATCCAGTTCCAGTACGGCGAGGACGCGCTGGACGTGCTCAAGAGCCAGCATCTGACGCAGTTTGACTTTGCCGCGGCCAACTACCGCGCGCTGCGCGACAAGTTCAACCCTGCTAGCGCAGCGGGCGTGCTGGACGACGAGCTGGCGCGCAAGTACGCAAAGAAGCTGCTGGGCAAGTCGGGCGCCAACTACGACCCGGCGGCCATCGAGGGCGAGCCGATCAGCTCGCGGTTCAACCCGAGCCGGTACTTGGGCGCGGTGTCAGAGCGGTTCTATGTGGAGCTGGAAAAGTACCTGGACACCAACCCGAGCGGGCTGCTGCGTGAGAAGAAGAGCAAGAAGGATGGCAAGTCGAAGAAGTCGCTGGTTGGGCGGGCCGACCGGATGCTGGCGTCGGTCAGCGACACCGGGGCGCTGATGGCGGCGGCCAGTGAGGACTGCTCGGCGCGCAACTTCCGGATGTTGCAGTACCTGAACTACATCCACTCGCTGATCGACCCCGGAGAGAGTGTCGGGCTGATTGCGGCCCAGGGCATTGGCGAGCCCTCGACGCAGATGACGCTGAACACGTTCCATTTGGCCGGCTTTGGCGCCAAGAACGTAACCCTGGGTATTCCGCGTCTGCGTGAGATCGTGATGGTCGCGTCGCACCACATCGCGGCGCCTGTGATGGATATTCCGATGACCGAGGGCGTGACCAAGGAGCACGCCGAGGCGATCTCGGCGGCGCTGTCGCGGCTGATGCTCAGCGACGTGATCGACTACGTCGAGGTCAAGGAGCGGCTGACGGCCAAGAAGAACTCGGCCGACCACCGGCGCTACCGGCAGTTTACGGTGCGCTTGCAGTTGTTCCCGTCGCGCGAGTTTGAGGAGGAGTATGACGTGAATAGTGTCGATATTGAGTTTGCCATTGAGCACCATTTCGCCGAGCGGCTCGAGCGTCTGGTGGCCAAGGACCTCAAGCGCACGTACAAGTCGGTTATGACCGAGGACATGGCCACGCACGACCGGATATCGGCCGAAGACGACAACGACGACGAGGGCGAGTCGACGGCGGCGGCGGCGGCCGACGAGTCCGACATTAACTCGGATATCGACGAAGACGCCGATGCCGACGATGCGCGGGCGAGCACTCGGCGCACCGAGCTCACCGTGTACGACGATCCGGACGATGATGACCAGGAAATGCTCGACGGCATCGACGCAGAGCTGAACCAGCTGGACAGCATGGCTGCGCGCAAGAGCAAGACTGCTGCTGCTGAGGCGGAGGAGGACGAGTCCGAGAGCGAGTCCGAGAGCGAGAACGAGGAGACCCGCAACCGCTCGCGGATGATCAGCCTGGCCAAGCGCAAGCACCGCATGATAAACCGCTATGAGCATGTGGTTGGGTACAACTTTGTGGATACCGCGGACGCCACGTATGCAGAGATTGAGCTGCAGTTCTCGGCAACCACGCCAAAGTTCCTGATGCTCAACTTGGCCGAGCAGGCGGTGCGCGACACTGTGGTGCGCGAGATCCCCGGCATCAGTGCGTGCTTTGTCAATAAGCCGCGGTTCGAGAACGACACCGACCTGGTGGTGGGCACGGCGGGCGCCAACATCCGCGGCATCTGGGAGGCATCCCTGGAGCCGCTTGAGGAGATTGCCAATACCAAGAAGGCGCCGTCACAGGAGTGGATGGACATTAACCACCTGTACACCAACGACATTGCGGCGATTCTGCACACGTACGGCGTGGAGGCCGCGCGGATGGCGATTATGCGCGAGATCAGCAACGTGTTTGGTGCGTACGATATTGGCGTGGACAAGCGGCATCTCAGCCTGGTGGCCGACTATATGACGTTCGAGGGCGCGTTTAAGCCGTTCAACCGAGTCGGCTTGTCGTCGAGCCCGTCGCCGTTCGCCAAGATGAGCTTCGAGTCGACATGCACGTTCTTGCAGGAGGCCACGGTGTACGGTGACATTGACGATTTGCGCAACCCATCGGCGCGCATTGTCATGGGCCAGCCGGTGCAGTCAGGCACTGGCTCGTTTGACGTGCTGCTGGACCTGCCGGTGACCGCAGCTGCCTAGTTTCTTTTCCTTACTTTTATGATTACAACTTTACACAAGCTTCTTTTCCCTTCTTTCCAGAGCTTCTTTAATGATTATATGCTTGCACTACGGCGGCTCGGGGACCCCTTCAAGCAGGAGCAGAAATCGCAATTACGCGCTAGTGCATACAGCTGCTTAAAGGGCCCGAGACGACTCAGGGGGGTAGGCGTGTGGTCTAAACTGGCGATAAGCAGCTCGGAAAGGGCATATATGGCCCCGGGTAATCCGCTGGTTCAGCAGGATAAACCATCCGATAGACAGTTAGTTGCCCAGAGCGCACCCGCAGCTAACCCGCAGAGGTTTTTTTGCAAACCGCCTATGCAAGCCAAAACAGGTATTGGGGTGCATTTTAAGACGCCGTCGTGTTGTGGAATGGTTTATTTTTTTATTGAGACTATCTAATCAAATGGTATAAATTTGACTCCTTCTATTTAGCATCTTGAAATAAAGATTTCATACCCCACTATATTCAAAAAATCAACTCTTTCATTGTAGGTACTCTGGAACACATCTTTAGTAATAGTGGTGTAAATTTGGAAGTGGCTTGCTACTTCAGGATAGACTTGTGGATTTTCAATCACATAGTCAAAGACGGCTTCCCAGTGTGGTTTATCTTCTTCTATAGTCTTTTCGGAATTTGGGTATTCTTGGATAAGGCCTGTAGATTTCTCGACTACTTCTTCAGCTGTGTTGTAAACTTCTGGAAAAAATTCTAGTTGATGTTTGATGACTGATTGATTTTCAACAAGGCTAACACTAAGAACAGTAAGCTTTAGTCCATCTAAAAGCTCTATAATATTACGTTTTATGCCTTCCTCTGGTGCCTGTTCTACGTGCGGCATATTAATACTATAAGGTGCTGAGGATTTGGTTAAACTAGACAAATAGTTGGAAAAATAAGACGGTGAAATTTAGAAGAAAAAAGAGAGAATAAAACCTCTTGGCTAAAGAAGGGGATGTTTATATAGCTAGGAAAAATACAGTGCTGGAATGCTAAAAGGAATACCGCAGCAAATAAAATCAGCCTTTTTAACATGACAAAGTCTTGAGCATTTCTTGGCGGGCGACAAAGACATTAGACATGGTCTTTGTAAGCAACGTAAAATGGTAATTAAATCGGTCTGGTTAATTAAAAGCATGGTGCAACATCTGCCTGCCCTACCAGCATTTTAGATTTTATTAAGCTAAAAAAACAACTGCCATAACACTATGACTATCAAAATAGTTACCAGAGTTCATTCCACCTTTCATCTACCTGATTTTCCGAAACGGCAATGCTGTACATTACACATTTAAGCGACAGCCTAGACGCCTTGTCATTATACTGTTTTATGAACTGATTTTGGAAAT
>JANBPA010000329.1:0-13331 GCA_027575275.1 Coemansia sp. RSA 2711
ACGTTGGACAGCCCCGGCGACCAGCACGGCAGCGTGGTTGAGCACTACCGGCCGCGGGTGTCGTACTACATGCGTGAGCAAGTGGGCAACTTCCACTACGGCAAGCAGCACCCGATGAAGCCGCACCGCCTGACACTGACCAACCATTTGGTGCTCAACTACGGATTGCACAAGCACATGGACATATTCGAGCCCCGGCGCGCGACCGAAGAAGAAATCCGCGAGTTCCACGCCGACGGCTACATTGACTTTCTCAAACGCGTGACGCCCGATAACCAAAAGCAGTTTGCCGACTGCTTTTCGGAGTTTAATATCGGCGACGACTGTCCGATCTTTGACGGGATGTGGGATTTTTGCCAGATCTACTCGGGCGCCAGCATCGAGGCGGCGCGCAAGCTGGTGTCGGGGTCGGCGGACATTGCGGTGAACTGGATGGGCGGGCTGCATCATGCGAAAAAATACGAGCCCTCGGGGTTCTGCTACGTGGCAGACACGACGATGGCGATATTGCAGCTGCTGCGCTACTTCCCGCGCGTGCTGTACGTGGACATCGACATCCACCATGGCGACGGCGTGCAAGAAGCGTTCTACACGACCGACCGCGTGATGACGTGCTCGTTCCACAAATACGACGGCGAGTTTTTCCCGGGCACCGGCGCGATCGACGAGATGGGCTCGGGGCTGGGCAAGTTCTACGCAATCAACGTGCCGCTGCAAGACGGGATCGACGACCGCTCGTACACGCAGCTGTTCAAGACCGTGATGACGGCGGTCATGGAGACGTTCAAGCCGGGCGCGGTCGTGCTGCAATGCGGGGCGGACTCGCTGGGGCTCGACCGGCTGGGCGTGTTCAATCTGTCGATTGCCGCGCACGGCGAGTGCGTCAAGTTCATGCGGCGGTTCGGCGTGCCGATGATGGTGCTAGGCGGCGGCGGGTACACGATCCGCAACGTGGCCAGGTGCTGGACGTACGAGACCGGGATTGTGTGCGGCGCTGAGCTGCCCGACCGGCTGCCCAACACCGTGTACAACGAGTTTTTCGCGCCCGACTACAGCCTGCACCCGCAGCTGTCGGGCCGCGTGGTCAACCACAACTCGCGCGCGTACCTCAACGCGCTGACGGCGCGGATCCTCGAGCAGCTGCGGTACCTCAAGGGCGCGCCCTCGGTGCAGATGCAGGAGGCGCCGCCGGACATCCAGGGGTTCTTGGAGTCGGAGGAAAAGCGGCAAAAGGACGTCGACGACGACCGCGACAAGGACACGAAGGAGGACCGTCGGGGCCGGCGCGAGCACTTGGCTGAGCTGTACGAGAGCGACCATGACCAGGACGCAGACGACAGCAGCATTCTGGACGTATGAGCCGGAGGTTTTTTTTTTATAAAAATTTCAAGTTGAATCTTGATAATTAATTGCTACCTTGTCAGGAGTGGGTGGAGGATGTAAAGCTCGATGCAATGTCGGAGGCGCGGTTGCGCAGACGCGACGGCGTGTGCGGGGTGGCCTTTAAGCCGATAAACTGCTGCGGGTGGAAGCGGTAGTTGGCAAAGACGCCGCGCATGGACTTGACGGGCTCGACGGTGGCCGACGGCGGGGTCAGGATCATGGGCGGATCCGGGTACCGCTTCGACCGGCGGGACTCTAGCGAGTTCATGCGCGCCACGGCGCGGCCCTTGATGGCGTGGGCTTCGTGCGTCTTGCGCACCAGCGCCAGCAGCTGGTTCTTCATGTGCACAGCCAGCAGGACCAGGCGCCAGCGCCGACGGATGCGCTCGCGGCGGGCATCGGCGGCGGCGACGTCCTGGCTGGCGTCGACCAGACGCAGGATGCCCGTGTGGCCGCCGGCCAGGCGCACCAAAAACTCCTTCTGGTAGTGGACAAAGTTGATCCGGTCGTGGGCGGCGGCCAGGCGCTTGCGCAGATAGCGACACTCGGCCACGGCCGACTTGAGCTCGGACTTGAACTTGGCCTGGGCGCGCTCGAGCTCGTGCTTGTGCGTCTGCAGCTCGGCGGCAAACTTGTCGCGGATGGCGGACTCGCGCTGCTGCAGCTTGTCGCGGATCAGCTGCTTCTGCTTGGCGGTCAGCGGCGGCTCGGCCGACGAGCCCGACGAGGACGACAGAGACCCGGCGGGCGAGAGCTTTGCGGAGGCCGAGCTGCTGCTGGCCGCCAGCGCCATCAGGCAGGCGCGCACGGAGTCGCGCCACGTGCTGGGGAACTGCAGCTCCAGGGCGCGGCCGATCTGCGCCAGCATCTCGACAAACTCGTTGCGGCTGCGCGTGCCGTCCAGGGCATCCTGCAGCTGGCCGGCCTCGGCGGCGGCGCCGTCGGCACGGGCCTCCAGCTCGTCGACGGCGCGGCTCAGCTCGGCAAAGCGCGCCGAGTCCTGCGGGCGCGGCAGGTCGCGCGTGTAGTGGGCGGCCAGCGCGCGCACAACGCTGCTCCACATGCGCATACCCCAGCGGTACACGGCGGCCTGGCACTCGTAGGTCTGGCGCAGGGCAAACTCGCGCGCCTTCCACGCGGCCTCGGCGCCGTGGCGCTCGCGCTCGGCGGCGGCCTGGGTGATGTTGTCCCAGTTGATGGTTGCAGCGTGGTCGCCGTGGCTCAGCACGAACTCGTGGGTCGAGCGCTTCTGCTGCTGCACCAGATCCTGCAGCTGCGCCTCGAGGCGCTCGTTCTCCTCCATGTGATAGTGCATCATGCGCTCGTAGGCCACGCACTGCTGGTTCCAGCCGTCGCGCTCCAGCCGCGCGTCCTGCACGTCGCCCTCGGCAGCCATGCACTGCTGCCGCAGCCGCGCAATCGTCGAGTTCAGCGAGCGCACCGTGGCCTGGTCCGTGGCCTGCGCCGCGTGCACCTCGGCCAGCTGCTTCTCGGCCGCCGCAGCGCGTCGCTCGGCCGCGCGTGCGCGCTGCGTCGCGTCAGGCACGGCCTCGCAGGCCAGACGCGACACGTCCAGTTCCGACCGCGTGTGCCGCAGCTCCGCGTCGGCCGCGTCCAGTCGCCGCCGCACCGCCGCCGCCAGCCCGGTAAAGTTATCGCGAATGCTCTTGCGCGCGTCCAGGTCGTCGGTCGCGTCCAGCGCCGCGGCCAGCTCGACCAGCAGCTTGCGGTACGTGTTCTCGGGCGATGGCAGCCCCTCGGCCTCGCCGCCGCTGCCGCTGCTGTCATCGCCGGTCGCCAGCGCCTGGTCCAGCGTGTGCTGGTTCAGCACCGCGCACAGCTGCTCGACGTTGGCAAAGTACGCACGGTTCTTGTCCGCGCACCGCTCGAGCTCCCGCGCAATCGAGTCAACGTCGTCCCAGTCGGTGCCGCGACTCGGCGTGGTTGCGCGACTCGCCGAACGTGCCGACGCACGGCGCCCGGCCGCCGCGGACTCCTGCAGCGCGCGCTGGCGGTCGGCGTACGCGCGGTCCAGCTTGCCCAGCAGCTCGTGGTTGATCTCGGCCAGCTTCTGCTCGCCGGCGCGGGCTGCGCGCAAGCCGCGCTCGTGCTTGGCCGCCAGCGCCGCCAGCCGCGCCAGCTCGCGTGCTGCCGCCGCTGGGTCGCGCAGCGCGTCGGGTGACACTAGCGACGCGTCGCCGGTTTGCTGCTCGCGCGACCGGGCCAGCTCGGCCATCACCGCTGACTCATCGGCCAAAAACAGCGACGCCGGCGGCTCGGCGTCAGCGTCCAGCAGCGACTCGCCGCCGGCGGCGTACGCGTCGCGCATGCGCAGCCCCCACTGCGCCGACAGCTCAAACGACGGCAGCTTGCTGCGCTCAAACTCGGCCAGCCGCTTCATCAGCCGCGTGCGCTCGCGCCGCGCCTTCATCGCCGCGTGCCGTACGTCCACAAAGCGCGCGTACGCCTGCGACACGCGCACGCTGATGTCCTCCAGCGCCTCGTCGCTGGGCTGCGCCGGCTCCGCGTCCAGCACGTGCTCAAACGCGGCGCCGCGCATCGCGTCGTCTTCCTGCAGCGCGCGCGCGTCCTCGGTGTCGTCGTCGCAACTCGGCTCGATTGTCGGCGACTCGCATGCCGCAAGCCGCGCCAGCGCGCCCAGCAGCACGCCGGTCTGGCGGCCCACGCGCTGCACAATCAGCGCTAGCGTCGTGCGCTCGGCGCGCATGCGCTCCTGGTCCTCGCCCAGCTCCTCGAGCTGCGCCGACAGATGCGCCACGCGCTCGGCCGCGTCCTCATGCGCCGCGCGGAACTGGTCGCGCTCCTGCTCGACGCCCGCCAACCGTGCCCGCTGCGCGCGCTGCTCAGCCTCGACGCCATCCAGCGCGCACTGCGTGGCAGCGTCGCGCAAAGCCCGCACACTGGCGCCGCCCGCAGATTCCTCTCTGATCGGCGTCAGCAGCCGCTTCTGCGTGCGCTCGGCAAACACGTGTGCGGCCACGCTGCGCTTGGCGGGCGGCGGCGCCGACGCAGGCGCGTCCTGCACGTCATCCTCAATGATGTTGGCCACCTCGTCCAGGTGCCGGTCCAGCGAATGCATGAATTTGCTGTCGCCGTCCAGCAGCTGGCTGGCCGACGGCACGTGGTTCAGCAGCCCCGACGCCATCGACACGTCACCCTCGCTGCCGTGGCTGGCCGACCGCTGCAGCGCGTGCAGGTCGCGCAGCTTGCCCGCGCGCCGCAGCAGAATCGCCGTCAGCTCTGTGCGCAGCGTCGCGTTGTTCAGCAGCACGTCGCGCAGCCCGTCCGCCAGCAGCCGCTTCTCCTTCTCCAGCAGCACGCGCCGCTGCCGCAGCTCACCGATGCTTGCCTGCACCGCCCGGCATTCAGCCTCGGCCTCGCCAGGCATCTGGCTGGCGGCCGCCTTGTTGGATTTAATCTGATCCAGCTCGGCCTCGCACGCTGCCTTGTCGGATTTAACCTTAATTAGCTCAGCCTCGCGCGCCTCCTCACGCTGCCGCTGCGCGTCGCCGTCGGCCTGCTGCCGCTGCACCTGCTGCTCCAGGTCCGACACCATCGTCTGCAGCACCGCCAGCTCCTTTTGCTGCGACTCTGACTCGCGCATCTGCACGTCGCCCAGCTCGGTCTCAAGCCGCGCCACGCGCTGCGCCTGCTCATCGCTGCGCGCGGCCAGCGACCGCGCGCGCTCCTCGGCTGCCCTGAGCCGTGTGGCTAGCGCCGCATTGGCTTGCTCGCTGTCGTCCAGCGCGAGCTGCAGCTGCTGCTCGCGCTCGCGCAGCTGCTCCAGCTCCGTGTCGCCGGCCACCTGCGTCGGCCGCTGCTGCTGCAGCTCGGATATCTGCTTGCGTGCCGCCTCGGCGCTGGCCGCCAGCTCGCCAACCTGCGCCTTGTACTCGTTCTTGGCCTCGACTGCGTCCCGCAGCGACTCGGTCAGCAGATCATAGTCCTCCTTCATCCGCCGCAGCTGCTGCTTCAGCTCGTCGGTCTTCTCGCCGCTGCCCGCCGGCTGCATCATCGTTTCGTTGATTGCCGTGGCGAACAGATGGCTGTCGTCGCGCGACTGCTGCAGCTCCTGGTTGCGCTCGGCCAGCGAATCGGCTTCCTGCCGCAGCTTTGCGTTGGCTGCCTGCTGCTCGGCTGCCTGCGACTTTGCTGCATCCAGCTCCGTCTGCGCGCGCTGAATCGCGTCACGCTGCTCCTCGAGCTGCGCGTGCGCCTCGTGCACGTCCGCCTGAAGCTGGCGGTTCTCGGCGTCGAGCTGGTCGTACTCGCCCTGCAGCTGCCGGCTCTCGGCGTCGAGCTTGTCGTATTCGACCTCGATCTCGCGCTTTTCGGTCGCGAGCTTGTCGTATTCCATTTCAATCTCGCGCTTTTCAGTCTCAATCTTGTCGTAATCCAGCAGCAGCTCGTCCACTTCGCGCGCCATGCCGTCGCGTTCGCTCTCCCACTTTGCCTCCCACTGCCGCCGGTCATCGCGGTGCCGGCTTTCGAGCTCGCGCTGCTGCTCCTCCAGCTGCCCGATGGTCTCGAGCAGCTGCTCGCGCGTCTGCATGTCGGCCGTCCACAGCCCCTGCCGCTCCTTCTCGGCGTCGCCGATGCGCTTGCGCCAGCGGTCCACCGTGTCCTGAAGCTCCACCTTCTCGTCCAGCAGCTGCTGCCGGTCCTGCTCCCACTCGAGCCGCTCGCGGTCCGTGCCCTCGGCCCGCTGCTGCAAAAAGTCGCGCGCCGTCTCGGCCTGCAGCAGATCCATCCGCAGCTGCTGCAGCTCGTTTTGCATCTCGGTCCACGCCTCCTCGCTCTCCAGCACGTCTGCGTGCACCGCCGACGCGTCGTGCTTGAGCCGGCTCGCAAACCCGTCAAACTGCAATTGCAGCTCCGACAGCCCCAGAAACGCCGAGTCCTCGCTCACTACGCTGCCGACCAGCGGCGAGGCGTCGCTGCGCCCGCGGCTGGTCGGCGAGGGCTCCAACCGGCTGTCGCCGGCGAGCATGCTGCGCTCGGCCGGCGGCGCCGACCGGATCGCCTTAAGCGCCAGGTGCCGGGTCAGCGGATTGACGCTGCGCGACGGTGTCACTGCGCCCCGCTTGGCCGAGGATGGCCGGTGCCGCGGCGTCGTTAGAGATGAGCCGCCGCTGGCCATGCCACTGCGGCCTGACGTCGGTGTGGTCGTGGTCGACAGGATTTGCGAGTGCATGGGCTCGGTGCGCACCGGCGACACGGTCGATGCCGACTGCGACGAGCCCTGGCTCCCCAGCGTCGCATCGTACTTGTCGGCGTCGCGGGGCTCGGTGGTGGGCAGTGCAGCTGCAGCTGGCAGCGCCGGGCTTGCTGGCCGCTGCGCCAGGTGGTTGCGCGTCCATCCGGCAAACTTGCGGAACATGCCGCCAGCCATGCCCATGCCCACGCCCGTCACGCCGTCCAATCCGCCCAAATTGCTAGGGCTCGCAGTCGCTTCTGCCGCCGGCTCTGTCGGATACTCCTCGTCGGGCTCCCGGTCCTGCGGCGATGCATTATCCTCGATCGGCTGGGTGTCCATGTCCGCAGCCGCACTGTTGGTTGGGGTCTCGGCGGGCCCCAGCTCGATCGACTCGAGGCCGCCGGGCGCCTCAATCGAGGTCTCCAGGCTGGAGATCGACTGCATGCCGGCAAGCGACGCCTTGCGTGCGGTGCTGAGCGACGCCTCGTCGAATTGCACTTTGCCGGGCGCGGGCCCCGTCGACCGGCTGCCGCGCAACGCCGACCGCAACACCCGGGCCTCGCCGGGCGCCGAGTGCAGCACTGATCCGTCGCTCAGCGCCCGGGTCATTTTGGGTGTCACCAGCGCGTCTGGCTCCACGGCGTTTGGCTTAGTGACGGGGGTGGTTGGCGCCGACGGCGGGCGTCGGTCGGCGTATTGTGACTGCAGCGTGGCCCGCTTTTCGGCATCGTCTGCCGAGGACTCGCGGATCAGCCGCGAGAGTGTCAGGTCGGTGGAGTCGTTGAACGACGGGATGTCGAATGTGTCGTCGATGGCGCTATGGCTGGCGCGGCGGCCGTGCGTGCGGCGGCTCGACTCGCCGACTGTGCTCCACTTTCCCGAAAACACCACATCGCCCTTTAGCCTACAAATAAAATTCGCAACACAATATTTCTGTCAGTTAAACGCCGATCCAGCGGTGACACCTCTCATTCCATCAAGCAAGGGGGGAGAGGAGGGAGGGAAATGGGCAGATCCCATATACGTTACTTTTCGGAAATATCGGTGTCCGATCCGTTCAAGTACATGCCGCTCTTCAGCCCAAACTGCGACTGCTGGCTGTCGTAGTGCCCGTGGTTGCGCATTTCGCGCTCGTACTCTAGCTGGAACCGCTCGCTGGTGGGCGTGCTGATGGCCAGCGACGGCATGCTGTCGGTCGGCGCAGTGGCCAGCGGCTGGTAGTTGGACACGTGGTTGGTCGACGGCGTCAATATGGTGTTGCCTGGCTCGCTGGCGGCGGCGTCGGCGGCCCGGTGCATGTCGGCATTGCTGTCCAGAAGCCCGTCGTACACGGCCGGGTCGGACACGACGCTGTCGTAGTGAAAGTCGTCGCTCTCCTCCATTCGAAGGGAATGATAACCCGCTTGGCTGGTTTATTATTAGGAGTGGCGTACAGAATTTCCCTCGGAGCGAGGAAAAAGAATAAAGAGAAGGAATAAAATGTAATAATAGGAAGGTTAAAATTAGCGCGTGTAAAAGAGAGAAAGATATTGCTCTCCTTTCCCCCCAAAACAAACCCGCTTTAATTTTTTTGTTTAGTTTTACAAAGAAGGTCAGGAACTTGCAACAGATCATCGGAGCCGGCCATTGGCCGGACCACGCACGTGACCCAGTGCGCGTACAGCTAACAAGCACACTTTACAGCGCACTCTGCACACGCAGCTGCCCCCGCTGTGGCTGCACAGTGCGCGATCTACCATGAATGCGATTTAGAGTTTGACACGCGTATAGTGTGCATTGCGACGAGCAGTGTTGACAAAAAAAGGACAGTAGGATGTACTGAGCACAGAGTTCCTGATATTTTGGAGCTGTTATTTTATCCTGTGTTATGAGGGGGGGCTGTGACCACAATCGGTCAGCCGAGCACGGGATCAATCCGATATGAACCGAGGGGCATGAGAGGAAGAAAAGTCCAAGCACACGCAAAATGAACCTTGGTTTTCCCATCCTTTTTTCTTTTTTGCAAGGCAAGAAAAAAGAGACAGCAGGCATTTTCTTTCTCTTTCTTTCTTTCTTTCTTCAACACTGTTATTATTCTCTCGCCTCTTTCGGTTGAATGCATCTTTGGGGCTCTTGCTGATTTGCAACCTGGAGGAGCAACAAAGCAGTCTTCCAAATCCATCCCCTTTCATTTTTAGACTATACTTGGAAAAGGCGGGAACCCTCCACTTGAATAAACCACAGAGAGCACAGCGTGAGGGGAGGAGAATTCTCCATAAAAGGGAAGAGGTTTGGCCGAATAGAAGATAACTTTCCAAACTCCGACATTTGGGCAATAAGAAAAGAGCCACGCTGAATGGCCGGAGAGCAGTACGCATACAGACCGCCGCACACCGCGGCCGAGCAGCACCCGGGGCCGCAGACAGGCGGGGTGTCGGCGTCGGCGTCGGCGGCGCGGGGGTACGGAGCGCTGCTAAACACGCATAGACACCCGCACTCGACGGCGCAGAACCACTACATGGCGACGTCGGGGGCGGTGCCGCCGCCGCCGCTGCCGCAGCACTACGGCGTGGGCAGCTCGGGGCGGCGGCTGTCCAACGCGCCCTCGGATCCGTCGGACAAGGTGCAGGCGGGGCCCATCCGCGCCGGGCCGGCCAACAACCACAACCACAGCAGCGACGACGACACGTCCGAGGACGAGATAGAGTCGCTGCGGCGGGCGATGGGCAGCGACTCGCGGGCGGCGCCGCGGCAGCTTCTGCGTGCGGAGGCCGCGCGGCGGCAGGGGTCGTCGGACGCGCCCAGCTCGCCAGCAACACAGGACACGGCGCTGGGCGCATACCACGCGGATATTTCGCCCCCAGCCCCGCAGCAGCAGCAGCACACATACACGTCACCGGGCGGCATGTATGCGTACCCAACCACGACGCTGGCGGCACAGGGCTACTCGCAGGCGCACTACACGCACTATCCGGCGCGGCAGTATCCGCAGGCGGGCGGCATGGCCAGCGCGTATCCGGCGGTGGCCACGCACCCGTTTGTGGCAGGCGAGGGCGGCAGCGCGCGGCACGAGTCGGCGTCGGTGCGCAGCAACGACCAAATGTCGGGCACAGTCACCGACGCCAGCGGGTACTCGCAGGCGCTCTGGCCGCAGCAGGCGCCGCTGCGCGCGGCCACGGACTCGCCGCTGGAGCGCACGCAGGCCGCGGCGGGCGAGCGCATGCAGCGGCTGGGCGCCGCGCATGTGACCGAGGCGGGCGCATGCCCCGATGCGGGGCGCTACCCTGCGAACGACGCGGCGGGCCCGCAGCCGCACGCCGCGCGCCTGTCCTACAGCTACTCGGCCAACGCGCTGGCGCCAATGCAGGAGATGCAGGAGATGCAGGGCCCGCCGGCCGCCGCCGCCAGCCCCGGCGCTGCGTCGGCGGCCGTGGCGCCCGCCGGGCCGTCGCCGATCGCCATCCAGTCGCTGCTCAACGCCGCCGACGACGGCGACGACGACGAGCGCGGGTCGGCGGCCATCCGCCAGCACATCGCCAACGAGAACGCGCGCTACCGGCGCCAGAGCGGCGCGTCGGGCCCGGCGCCGGCCGCGCAGCCGCTGCCGGCGCCAAAGTCGCCCGAGCAGCCGGAGGCGCAGGCGCCGCAGCTGCCGCGCATGGCGTCGGGGTCGCTGGCCAACAACGACAGCAGCCCCAACTCGCTCAGCAGCTACCACAGCGCCGGCTACTCGGCGTGGCCCGGCGCGCGCGCCGAGACCATCGTGGACTACGCCACGGCGCAGCAGAGCTTCAGCTCGGCCGACGACGCGCCCGCCAGCACGCAGCGCCGCGCGTCGGCGTACTTTACCGACGCGCCGGTGCCGGCCATGCCCGCGCCGTTCGCCGCCAGCAGAGCCGCCGACGCCATGCGCGCGTTCGAGGCCACGGTGCCGCCGGCCAGCAGCCTGGGCTACGGCTACTTCAAGCACGGCGCGTCCACGCCCGCCAGCGTGCTGGTGCAGGTGGGCGACGGGCCGCCCGAGTCCGAGAGACCATTATCAGAGTCCGAGAGCCTATCCGAGCCCGAGAGGCTATTATCAGAGTCCGAGAGCCTATCCCAGTCCAGCCCGTCCCCGGACACAAGCGTCGCAGCCTCGACTGGCGGCAACTCGCAGGCGCCCGGAGAGAACCCGTTTGCCAGCGGCAGCGACCGGCCGGCGCGCAAGGCCACCACCGAGTCGCTGGACAACGTGCTCGAGTACTACCGCACGCTCCCGGGCCAGCCCGACGAGCGCCCCAGCCCGTTCGATCTGCCGCCGCACCCGAACCGCCGCACGGCCGGCCCGGCGTCAAGCCTGGTGTCGCTGCACCGCCAGCCAGCCAGCCCGCTGCCCCAGCGCACGTCGCTGTCGACGCCCGTCCACAAGCGCGCCGCCGACGCGTCGCCGCCGCACAGCCCAGTCGCCTCCGACGCCAGCGCGTCGCGCCCGCACAGCCCAATCGCCTATGACTTTGCGCGCCGCACGCAGCTTGACGCCCGCGGCGCGCGCTCGCAGCTGCCGCGCATCCGCGACGTGTACGCGATGCTCGACGACCTGTCGGAGCCCGAGGACCTGGAGCTGCCGCCGGCGTCGACGGCAGTGCACCAGCCGGCCGCCGCAGCCCGCCAGCGCGCGTACCCCGACATCCCCAGCGACAGCGACAGCGACGCCGGCGTTGGCGTGCTGCAGATGGAGGCCATCGACAGGCTGGACGAGCTCAGCGACATCATCGATCTGTCGACCACGCAGGACAGCGACTTTGCCTACAGCCACTCGGACAACTCCACCGACAGCTTTGGCGAGCCCATCGAGCACGAGGCCGGCATGCTGTCCAAGAGCCTGCTCGACGCCGTGCCCGCCACGCTGCGCGACAGCAGCTGCCACGACCACGTGGACGCCGCCCGGCTGCCCGACGACTTGGGTCGCGCGGCCAATGCACGGCCTCGGTCCGGGTCGTCGCAGCCGCCGCACGAGCGCCCGGCCGCGCTGCTGTCAGGCCGCACCAACGCCAGCACGCTGACCACGTCGTCGACAGGCAACCACGAGCAGCAGCAGCAGCAACAGCAGTCGCAGCCCTCCCTGACCCAGGCGGCCCAGCAGCAGGCAGCCCCCGGCGGGCATGCGGCGGGCGCCGCGCGCGACAAGCACCCGCCCAACGACATGCCGCTCGAGATCATGGAGCATGCCAGCGAGCTGGAGCTGGCGCTGGCGCGGGAGCAAGAGGACTACTACACCGACAACGACCCGACGCAGCCGACGCTGGACCCGAGCATCCTGCAAAACCTGGGCCGGGCCGTGCACCACCAGTGCCAGCTGCAGCGCCAGCAGCAGCTGCAGCGGCGCAAGAGCAACATGCAGCTCGGCCTCCCCGCCGCCGGCAGCAGCGAGGACGCGCCCGACGTCACGCTGGTGGAGCCGCTGTACGCTGACCACGAGCAGGCCCTGCGCGCCATGCTGACCGAGGTGTCGCAGTACTTTACGCAGTCGGGGCTGAGCCTGGTGTTCCCGTTCTCGGCAAAGTGGGTGGGCTGGCTGACGCGCCACCCGGACCGCCCGTTCCCGTGGCGCAAGGACCCCGACGAGGAGGACCTGGACCGCGCCGACGACGACAGCGACGCGTCGAGCTTTGGCGGCGACCCGCCGGTGCTGAGCCGCCCGCTGCCGCCCGACGACGTGCTGAGCGTGGCCATGATCCCCATGTCCAAGCGCCGGCCCGCGCGCGTCACCGACTTTGTCACGCAGGAGAAGCGCAAGGGCATCAACGCGCACTGGCAGTACTACTCGGTAATCAACCAGATCACCACCGTTGCCAGCACCATCCACCGCCGCCTGGCCGAGCCCGGCGCCGACCACGGCCCCGTGGCCCACGAGCTGGCCGCCCTGTACCAGTTCCTGGGCGGCGACTTCAAGAAGTACAAGGAGCGCATCGAGAAGCTGTTCGACGCCGTCAAGCTCAGCCTGGGCGTGCACACGCCGGCGCCCTCGGCAAAGGCGCCCGCCGTGCCGCCCGCCGCCCAGCGCGTGCTGGCGGCCACGCACGTGGATGCGCTCAAGGAGATCATGGCCAGCATCATCATCGACGCGCTGTACTCGATGAACCGCGTGGCCGCCGTCAAGGAGCATCCGCCGCCCAACACGCCCACCGGCCGTGCGCGCCAGGAGCACGCCGCGCGCGAGCCCTTCAGCTACGCCATCTCGACCCTCAAGGGCCTGCCCACCCAGCCCATTGTGCGCTACCTGACGCGCGAGATGCGCGTGGCCAACGGCGACCGCCGCCGCCGCGGCCTGGCCCATACGCTTTCGCGCAACAACAGCGTCGGCCACCTGCGGCACCCGCAGTACATGTACCAGGTCGCCCCGCCCGTGCCGCCGCTGCCGCTGCCCTCCGAGAGCAAGCCCTCGTCCAAGCACTCGGTCGATCGCCCCGCCGTGGACAGCGCCGTGGCCGCAATGCTGCGCCCAGCCGTAGACAGTGAATAACCAGTGAGTTGGGGGGGTTTATTTTAGAGCAATGTATAGAATAAGTGTTCCAGTTACAAGGACAAAGGTCCTTTCACGCCATAGGGCTGAAGATGCGTGATAGCGGCGGGCGCGGGTTGCTGGCGCGGTAGCCGATATAGATGATCAGCGGAATGTACCCCCAGTGCACAAAGAACCGCCCGACGGCCGTCGATTTGATGATAACGCTCTTGACCGTGTCGTTCATTACCGATAAATCGAGAGCAAATG
>JANBPA010000330.1:0-13297 GCA_027575275.1 Coemansia sp. RSA 2711
CTAGTACGCGGCTCTGCGGCTAGTACGCGGCTCTGCGGCTAGTACGCGGCTCTGCAGCTAGTACGCGGCTCTGCAGCTAGTACGCGGCTCTGCGGCTATGAGCGGCTATGCGGCTAAGCGGCTACTTGCGGCTAAGCGGCTACTTGCGGCTAAGCGGCTACTTGCGGCTAAGCGGCTACTTGCGGCACTGCGGCACTGCGGCTTTGCGGCCAGTACGCGGCTCTGTATGGCTATGCGGCTGTGTGGCACCGCGGCTATGCGACAACGCGGCTGTGAGCAGCTCTGCGGCTCTGCGGCTCGGCGGCTCCACGCGGCTGTGAGCGGCACCGCGGCTCAACGCGGCTGAACGCGGCTGTGCAACTGTAAAAAGAAAAATAAGAGAATAGAAAAATTGAAGGAAACAAGAAAAAAGGAGCGGATTCCTAACAAGAAAAGGGGGAGGGAAGATATTTTCTGGGCCTAATCTGAAAATTACTTGCAGAGCCACGCACAGGAAGCACAATCAGACCATCAGCGCTTTCTTCATGGTCAATATCCAATAAAACGGATGGCCCCATTGCATTCAGCGCATTTTTCTGAGCATAAGGATATAAAATACCATGTGGTTTGGTTAAGGATAGGCTCTGAAGTTTAACCTTAACGATAATTGCACATAGCGATAATAAGTCACATGACCTGCGCCTATTAGAAAACGACGGCTTTAAAAAAGTGGACTGATCCAAGTATAGCTCCATGAATACGTAACAGATCAGTCTGAGACTTTGCCAGTCAGCTTTTTCAGGTCCATTGTACCTATTCCAGGTATAAAATACGTTGGTCTTACAGTATAGTTTGGTCTAAGGTTTTTCTTTTATTGCGTTTATAAAAATGAGCTTCATTATGCTTGTATAGTTCTACATTTACGAATTCGGGTTTACTGGACACAACCAACGTCAACCACAATATTACCAATACTCTTTTTAAGGGTAATCGGCCCATCCAAGTCGATTGCGCTGAGTCCCAAAGCGATTGGAGGTCTCTAAGAGCTGGTACATAAAAGCGGGCAACGCAATGTGCACTGTACATACCACGTTCTCATTCTACAGCCAAGATAGCACAAAACAAACAACGTAAATAGATTCTACGCGCTAGTAGGATTACGGCAATATAAAATAGTACTCAACTCAATCAACAGGCGGCTGAGAAAATAGGCGATTAAGATTCAGAAAATAATGAGCGCATGCCTTCTTTTATACATAAGAAACGCATAAGCGTTTTTGAAGTTCAAGCTTATTGCGCCGCCCACAGACAACCTGTACGCCTGAGACTTGAAAACTAAGGGTTTTTGAGGTCGCTGAACAAGATTATACACTAAAAATTGGGGGTTGACATTAACTTTTATGGTCGAATTTCAGACACGCGCCGATGCGAATTCATTTCAACCGCTCACAATTCCATTGTTAAAGTGCCATTTTTGACGGCGGGAATAAATTCTACGTGTTTGTAGGAGTCTGTCAATATAAAATAGTGACCAAGTCAATTAAGAAACGGCAGAGAAAACGGACGATAAAGAATCAGACAACATATGAGCGCATGCCTTTTTTAAGCTGAAGAAATGAGGTTCCACTTTTGAAATCCAATGTCATTGCACAGCCTACAGACGACCTGTAAGCTCGAGACTTGGAAACTAAGGGTTTTAAAGGTCGCTGAACACAATTAAGCAATAAAAATTGAGGGTTGGCAGTTAATGTTTTAGCCGAATTTCAGACATGCGCCAGAGCGAATGTGCTCTGACCGCTCATGTTTCTTGGCATAACATACTAAATTGGACAATAAATTCAGATTCTACGTGTTTGTAGGAGCACGGCAATATAAAATAGTACCCAAGTCGATCAAGAAACGGCTGAGAAAATGGACGTGAAAGAAACGGAAAAACATGAGCGCATGCCTTTTTTAGGCATAGAGAACGCACATGCGTTTTTGGATTCCACAGCTATTGCGCAGCCCACAGACAACGGATTGGGCTGAGACTAAAAACATAAGGGTTTTGAAGGCCGCTGAACACGCTCGTGCAATAAAATGTAGGTGTTGGCATTGACTTTTATAACTGAATTTGGGACATGCGCTAGAACGAATGCGTTTTACTACTCATATTTTTATAACAAAAGTGAGAATTATACCCACAGAAATAGATTCTATGTGTTTGTAGAAGCACAATAGTATAAAATAGTGCCCAACTTGATTAAGAAACAGCTAAGATAACGGGCGGTTAAATTTCAGACCGTTTTTCTATTTTGGATAAGAATATAATGGACAGGGAAAAAAGAAACTGCAGTGTGAAACCTTAGCCGATGAGGCAGTAACTTAAGAATGTAAGTTAACTGCCGACGGCGCTTCGACTGGTGGTAAGCGCATGGTTATCGGCCACTGATTAAAAAAGAACGTAACAGTTCTCTGCGAATATCGGGTCATTTTTTCAGCGAGATAAGAAAGAAATAGGAAAAAGAGTAACTGCAGTGTCAATAGGTGACGGATACAGCTGAAAGTATGGATAATAAGGGAACGGATGATGGCGGTTCGAATGGCGGTAAGCTCTTAGTTATTGGTCACCGATTGAAAAAGGACGTAACAGTTCTCTGCGACTATCGGGTCATTTTTTCAGCAAGAGATAAGAAAGAAATAGGAAAAAGAGTATCTGCAGTGTCAATAGTTGACGGATATAATTGAAAATCAGGATAATAAGAGAACGGATGACTGCTGTTTGAATGGCGGTGAGCTCGTGGTCATTGGTCACCGATAGAAGAAGAATGTAAGAGTTCTCTGCAACTATTTATCTGGGTTTTCTGTGCGAGATAAGAGAAAACGCGGAAAAAGGACACTGCAACACCAATGCTTTACCTATACAACTAAAAGTCAGGATAATAGGAAAACAGAAGACTGCGGTTCGAATGGCAGTAAGCTTGTAGTTATCGGTTGCTGATTGATAAAGTACATAATAGGTCTCTGCGACTATCGGACTGGTTTTTCTATGCGAGAAAAGAGAAAACGTGGAAAAATGGACACTGCCGCACCAATACTTAATCAATACAGCTGAAAATCTGGAAAGTAAGAGAACCAAAGGCTGCGGTTCTAATGGCGGTAAGCGTGTTATCATCGGTTGCCAATTGATGAAATGTGTGATTTTTCAATTCTGTGTCCCTGTTTGTTAAGCAACGTTTTTTCATTGCAAAATTAAAAGAGTGCCATTTTGGCTACAGATGAGCTAGCAAGCTGTAAGTGTAAAGAAATGTAGAGGTATTTTTATACAAGGTAACGGACTTAGCCGAATTTCTTTAGCTTTCCTGTAGCCTGAGTAATTGGTCTAATCAGATCACTGCATATGGGCGCACAGCCTGAAGAAAATGCCCAGCTTTGCGGGGAACCATCAGTGCTTAAACTGAGGCTGGGCAGTCTTCCCCACATGTTGATGCCCAGCTTTTAAGCTATAATAACCTCTGCAATAACCCCAGATTTGCCCAGTTTTGCCCTTAGCAATAACCTGTTATTGCAGTTTTCCCCAGTATTAGGCATAGCTTGACAGCCCTCTAATCTATAGATTACTTATAAATTATAATCACCTAATGGTTATTCAAAAAAATATGTGTCATCAGCTTTTCCATCGTCACATGCATGGTGAACAATACTTTGAATAATATTTTCTTCAAACTGTGCATAATGATACCCCATTTTCTTAGAAGGGGATTTATAATAGTTTGGATTCTCTATCTATTATGTTATATAAAGTGGCATATTTGTATGACCCTTCAGCATAATTCAAAGTTGGTATCCTAACTAACCTCCAACTGAATTTATTTCGCATTCCTGTAGTCCATGCGATTGGTCTAATTTAAATTAATTTGAAAAGGTCTAAAGTGTAAAAATAAGTACCTAGCATTGTGAAAACCCATCAGTGCTTTAGAGCAAGCTAGGCAGCTTTTCCATATCTCTAGGCAGTTTATTTTTAAGCTGTAAATTCCCCTTGTTAGAAATTCAAACTGACTGGCATTAACCTTAGCAATAACTGGTTATTGTTGGTATCCTCAGTACTAAGCTTTATGACTTTGATTATATTTATCTGCATCAATGGCGCAGGCATAGTATTTTCTATCGTTAGTCATTGTTTTTGTTAGTGTCCCACATTTATAGCATGGCTGGCATATACCCTGAGAATGGACATTAGAAGCATTCATCTTGTTGATAGTTAATCAATTTGCTACAACTTATAGAATATGGTTAAGTGGATAGAAAATGTGAGTATTACTAGGAATTGTTGGTTGATACTGTAGCCAAGATGGAAATTTGTTTGAATTTATAGGACTGTCTAATTTTGGCTGATAGTGTACAAAAATGTATTTCTTTGAATTTCTTTATATTTTTATTCCATTGGGTCGATTTCTTGGCAAATACGAAGAGGCTAAAAAAGATTTGTTTCTTTTTAATTTTTGCAAATTTATGTCTATGGCTATTTTTATTATCTTTTAATTGTTAAAGCTACACAAGCCCTTTATAATTTTCTTTGTATGCCTGTCCAAGTATGCAAATTTCTTTGCATTTCCCACCATTTGCATGACAAAGAAAACTTGCAAAGGCCCCTTTTGTTTTGTCTGTTTGCATGCCCATATGGGTGAATTTCTTGGCATTTCCCACCATATGCATGGCAATGAAATCTTGCAAAGGCCCTTTTTCTGTGCATTACAAAGTGGGCAAATATCTTGGCATTTCCCACTCTTTTTATTTAAAAAAACTGTCAAAAGGCAGCTTCTTTATTTGTTTGCATGCTCAAGTTGGTATATATCTTGTAATTTTTTACTATTTGTGGAGCAAAGAAAACTCACATAATAACCAACAAATACCTGTTTTGTTTTCTTACATAAGCAATTTTGCTATTTCCTAGTATTTACATTTTTAAACTGTATAATGCATGCCAGCAGTGAGCTTTAAAATGAGTTGAATGAGATGGAAGTTGTTCTGGAGCAGCTTTTATTCTATACTTTACTATTTTGTTTTCATCATTTGATTAATTTTCAGCAATTACAAAATGTCAGGCTACACATATGTAACTTTAAACACTTTTCCCAGGCCGTTAAACTTTAAATTTGTAGGAAAACTAGGTACATCTGCAGTGAAAACGAGATTGCAACGTATTGGCTATACTAATGCAACATATAGCTCTGTTTCATCACAGAATGGGGACTATTATTACACGTATTATTGCTAGATACATTGTGTAGTTAGTAGTTGTAATGACTTTTCAGTGTTAGCACATGTTGGCAACAGCAATGCCTGTTTGCTAGTTATAGGGGTTAAACAAATAATTAATAAAAACATTCAGCCATTAAATGCATTTTGTGAAAATGAGTGCCACTAAAATTACTGTGTCTTATGTGTATCAGGTTCAACTACACTAAAAGCTATTATTATAAGCATTGTAGTTTCTTTATCTGATTAAAAATAGTTATAAGAAGTATCCATTGTTTCATGTTTTATATAATATTCGTTAAATAGGTTGACATTAACAGTAACCATTAAATTTAACGCTCACTTAAATTTATAGAATACATAAAAGTAAATGGAATAATGCCAGATGTTGCCACATTATTATATGGTTTGTGTTTCAACATGCTACTATTCTTTCACACCTTTAATTTGCGTTCATTATTACAAGAATACTCAACTAATGGTTATATATTCCCAAGTATTTCAAGTTTTGAACACAATTAATTACTGTGGTTTGCCAATCATTTAAATTTTTTTTAACTTTATAACACTTACAGTAGTTCGAATAAAAAGGGGTGTCAATGTCTTGTATGTTTGAGTTTATTTTGTTATCAATATGGTTATGGGCTGGCTACAGCTACCTGATTAAAATTATTAGAACGTCTTGCAAAAACAGCATATGTAATGACATATTTATATTTCTAGCATTACTAGCGTTAATGATATGAGAGTTTGTTATGGATTGGCTAGCTGGCACATATGTGTCATCATAAATCTGTTGTTTTTTTGAAAGCTTTCAGGTACTAGCCAACTCAATTTCTATGGTTAGACATAATCTGGAAGCATTACCAGGGCTTGGTGTTTATATTTTCAAGAATAATTGGGTAATATTATTATACCAGTTTAGGCACCCTTTTTTAGTGCTTGCAAAATATCTTATTTAAATGTCATTTTATTTACTGTCAGCTTGTAATAAACATTTTAAAAGCTAATAATTTGAGAGAATGTCTTTATAGTGGTGCTTGTAAAAGAAATCACTAATATTAACTATAAAGCACCATCCCTTAATGGTAGTGCAGATCAAAGTTCAATATCCTCATTTTCATGCTTTACAGTTTGGACCTATTGGCGAGGTGGTAACTGCTGCAATGCATTGTCAAGTGTAGTCGCATTAATCAGAACAAACTGATTGATCTTTGTCTCACCAGACCACACCACTCTTTTTCCGCCCTCATCAGTTTGGTTCTAATGAATCTGGTTAGGTTTTACTTCAGGTGCTTCCAAATGTTTTCTACAAAAAGAAGAGCACCTTCAACGTAGTTATAGCTCCATCCTTGTGCCTAAAAATTATTTTGCAGTATCAGCATGCACAGAACCTGCTGCTTGTTCTTAAGCAATTTGGTCATGTCTGCAGCCTATTCCTGTCTGTAGAAATCTGGCTCACACAATAGAGTTTATCTTGCTCGGTCCGCTTAGGAGGGCAGCTTAAATAAATTACCACCTTGCCTGGACATAGTTTGGTGGCCACCCACTATACTGTGGCCAGACCTTCACCTGAAGCTGGAGCAACTTTTTGATAGCTTACATGCCTATTGAGAAGCTAAAAAAACTGTGTTTGCTGGGGGCAGAAGAGTCTCAGAAAATAAACTGAGTAGTTTCAGACCACGAGCCAAAGATACAAATAAAGAATTTTCTGATATACTTAAAATAGGGTTTAATATACATTGATAATTATTCTCATCTAATGTCGACAAATTTTTTTCTAGAAGCACTCTAAAGTGTACTAATAAACACGTTGTTTTAAACAACTAATATGTTTAAAAGATAATACAACTATAAATATGAAAAAATTAACTACAAATATAATTTTGTGCGGCATTCTAATAAAATTAACCTGGTTAATACTGCTAATACACAAACCGACTGGTTAGTTGTTGAACACATATAGGAAAAACATTGATACACTTTTTGAAGCCTCTGTAAGTATATCTATGGCTAGAAGGATTGATTTAAAATGTTTGAAATAGTTTTATCAAGATACATTTATGTTTTACTGAATATGACTATCCTCCATATTTTACACAACAAAATATTAGAAGCCACACTTGGCAGCTATTTTTTTACTGTATAACCTACTTTTTACAGATATGGTACTTTTTTTTAAAAAATCATAGGTTATTCATTGATTAGATTATGCTCACAAATTTTCTACGGTAATGCAGTTTATTGTGCAGGGTGGCTTGAAAATGATTGTCTGCAAATAAAGGATAATATGCACAAAAGCCAGCCATTCCTTGGTATAGCATGCTGCTTAAATTTTAGGCCCTAATTATTATTAGTGGTGGTCACATATGCAGACTCTGTAATTTAATTATGATTTAATGCAAATAAAGTATTATGATATGTCTTGATGATCATAGCAGCGGTATTTATGATCAATAGTGTGAATATACCCCCATTTGTTACAACGGTTTCCAAAACAATCAACAAAATCACACTGTGTTTTGCTCATATTGCTCATAATATTAGTTAAAGTAAGTATTAGCAAGTAGATGTTGTTGTGAAAATATAATAATTGAATAATTTTGTAAAAGAAAAAATTTCTTGCAATTTATATCCCAGTATTAATTTTTCTTGACGAATATCTGTTAGTTCAAAATTAATTATTGTTGGTAGGTTTAATAAACGATTATATTTGGTAAGAAAGTTTGTAGCACAAAGAATTTCGTATAATTTTTTTAATTTTTTTTCTATTATGCATTTTAATAAAAGTAAGCGGTGGCTTTCATTTGATATGCAAGGCCAAGTAAACAAATCTCTTTGCATTTCCTACCATTTGTGCAGCATAGAAACCTAGCAATAGGCATTTTTCTTTTTATTCTGGTTGCCTGTCTAAGCAAATATCTTGGCATTTCCCATTTTTAATGCTGCAAAGAAGCAGAAAAAGGGCTTTCATAGTTTTTAATTTTGTTTGCATGTACACATGGATAAAATTAATTGCATTTCCGACCATATTTGCAGCAAAGCTTCCTGCCAAAAGGCTCCTTTAGTTTTTCTTGGTGTGCATATCCATTTAAGCAGATATCTTGGCATTTCCCACAATTTGTGCAGCAAAGAAAACTCACAATAGCTCTTTTTATTCTTTTTGTAAATGCCAAAGAAAGCAAATCCCTTTTCATTTACTATTATTTGTGCAGCATAGAAGCCCGGCAATAGGCATTCTTTGCTATTTTCTGTGGATGTCTATCAAGGAAATTTTCTTGGCATTTCTTACCTTTAATGCTGCAAAGAACCCTAGAAAAGCTTTTTTTTGTGCATGTCCAAGCAGGCAATTTTCTTGGCATTTCCTAACAATGTGGGCAGAAAAAAAGCTGCAAAGCCCCTTTATTTTATGTGGGCATGCCTGGGCATGCAAATCTCTTTGCATTTTAACATTTGTGCTGCAAAGGCTCCTTATTTTGTCTTTCCTTTTTTATTTTTTTTTCTAATTTCGTGTGTTTAATTAAAAGGCCCCTTTTCGGTAATTCTCGGCTTGGCATTTCCCAACATATTATTAAAAAGGATTCTAAAAAAATACTTGTTTCATGTTGAAGATGGTCGAAAGGCAGCTATTTTTATTTTTTATCCAATTTTTTCAGCAGCAAAAGTCAGTTCAGCTTTTTAATGGAATCCTTTTTTTTATTATTTTTTGCATTATAAATAATTGGCAGGCATTATTATATAAATAAACAGCAGTTTGGCAGCCTGTGCTACTGACAATAATTTGTACCAAGCAAATTTATTCTCCTTTACTTAGCAATACTATTTTTCAGTAGTTAATTTGCATTATTACTTGAGATTAGAGCAATCTTTATTTACTTAATATTTATACATATTAGCTAGTGTTGTTGATATGAGCATGGTTGAGGATTTTATTCATCCCCATAATGTTGCCAAGTCTAAGGGTGCGAAGACTGCAGCAGACGAAGTTCAGCTTATGTTCAATGCATTTTATAATGTGGACTATAACTATCCTGAGTCGGAAAGTGCACAAATTAAAGCTCTAGCTGCAATTCAATCAGGTGCGAGCAATATTAAATTTGTACCATTTGATATGGCAAGGATGAATACAGATAGAAATTTGATTATCAACTTTGAGTAATTTTTCATATGTGGCTCATGTAACCAAAGAATGCATTGCACGTTTGCTATTGTGAATTCCTTGACATATAAGCAGCAGATTTAGAAATGCTTTCAGTTACACTCTTCCAAATTTCATTTGCTTAAATAGATGGCTATATATAGCACTAGTTCTGGAGATACCAGCTCTTAAATAAATAAATACAAACACATTGAAATTCACATAAACTAGGTGTAAACAATTGTAATTAGTTACTTGTGGAAAATGAGAAGAGCACAAAACCCTTTTCTTTGTATAATTTAGCTCAAGGCAGCTTTAAGGTCAAACTTGCTTGAGTTGGGCTGCTTAGTTATCACCCCCTTTTCAGTGATGATAGCCGAGATGAGTGCTGCGGGGGTGACATCAAAGCTTGGATTCCACGCACGGGTCTCGACCGGAGCAACCTGGACACTGGCAGGTTCCAAAGAACCAGTGGCAACCAATGATTGGGTGAAGCCCGATTGCACGAGAATCTCGGATGGATCACGCTGCTCGATTTCAATTTGCTTGCCGGATGGCATATCCAGGTCGATGCTGGTCGAGGGAGCAGCGACGATGAACAGGCGGTTGTGGTGGTGCGCGGTGATGGCCAGCTGGTAGGTGCCAATCTTGTTCGCTGTATCGCCGTTTGCAGCGACACGGTCGGCGCCCACAACGATGGCCTGGATGCCCAGGTCGCTCTGCAACAGTGCAGATACTGCCAAGTTGCACATATGCATCGATGGGATGTGCTCCTCAAGCAGCTCAACTGCCATCAAATGCACGCCCTGGTTGTAGGGCCGTGTCTTGGTAAAGTACATGTGTGACAACACATTAAGCTCATTCAGGGTGCACGCAATGCCCAGGGCCATGCCGTAGCCAGTGGTGGCCAGGGCACCAGCATTGTAGTGCATCAGGAGCTTTATAGAACTAGTGCTGGCAGTTTCAGCAATATAGTGTGCACCATGGGTGCCAATTGCTTGGTTATCAGTGATATCCACAGCCAGCATTGCCTTGGTGGCCTGCATGTAGGCTGCACACATGTCAGTACCATCAGCAGCAGCTGTGTCGACAACTTTGTTGAGCCAGCACACAGCATCAAACAGATTCACCACAGTCAGCCATGACATGGGGAGGTAGGCAAGCTGCTAGCAGATATGCGCCTGCATGGTGGTGGCACTGTTAAACTCAAGGCTGCAGAGCTCAGCAGCCAGAGACTGCACAGCAATGATGGCAATAGCTGGGGTGCCATGGGTCTGCATGCTGGCAATGGCATGATGGCTGGTGCAGCAGTTGTTGATCTTGATATACTCATGGTGGTGCAGCAGCAGCAGCTGGTTGAGAATCCTCAGGCATGGGTGCACCCACAGAATTTCCTGCAAACAAGAAGACATAGTTTAAAATAAAGAAAAATATTAAGAGATAAGGGAAATTGCATGCTTGACTTGCTCCTATCTCCATCATCACTCACCACAGGTGATCAAGCCAGCAGACCAATCAGATCTGATCATCAGCAGCAGCTTGGCGTACTTGGGCAGCAGCCAGTACTTGTCAGCCACGGTGGTCTTGAGCATGTCAGCAGTGTTGCACATGGCAGCAATGGCGGGCACAACCAAGTTGCAGGCAGCCTGTGCATGCTTGTTCGAGTCATTAGACCCATGGTCGATAAGCTTCTGGACTGTGGCAGTGAGCTTGGCATGCTCGGCCTCCAGGGTGGTGACCAGGGGTGCCAGCTCGTTGAGGACCTGCACCTTGGGGGCAGCCTCTATGCCGATGGCCTTGGGCATAGTGGTGGACTCAGCCAGCAACTTGCAGTACTTGATGGCTGCAGGCAGGATCTGCTGGCTGAGAATGGTCTCAGAGTCTCAGCCTCAATGATGACATCCTTGGCATAGTGCTCATTGAGGATGTGGTAGCGCAACATCAGCTCACTGTGCGAGAAGATGCCAGTGTCGGTGGTCAGCATGGCAAGGTGCTTGTCCTTGAGTAGGTAGGTGAAGGCCTCGGGCACAGTGCAGATGTTGGGCAGGCCACAGCACACAGCCTCAGCAACCCAGGCATCTGAGTAGTTGTCACCCTCAAAGCACACAGGGTGCATCAGGCGGATGTACCTGCAGATGACAGCCAGTGTGTCATCATCAGATGGGGTGGGCTTGGACCCCATCTGCGCATGCAGGTTGGTGACAATTTCAGTGATGGCAGTGGTAACCATGCAGTTGAGCACAGTTACGGGGAATGAGGGCGACTGCTTGGAGCCAATGGCACAGAACTCAAACTTGTTGCCAGTGAAGGCAATGGGCAATGTGTGGTTGCAGTCAGTCAGGTCACGGGCAATGTGTGGCAGGCCAGCGTCCTTGACATCCAGCACAGTGCCGCTGACCTTGATGGTCTGGAACTGCGGCATGCTAAAGTTCTTGAGCGGGCAGTCCTCATTGATGGCATTGAGGACCTCATTGAGCTGGTTGCCCAGGAAGGCCGAGATGATGGCAGGTGGTGCCTCCTGCATGCCCAGGCAGTGCTCATTAGATGATGACAAGATGGTGGCACACAGCAGCAGCACGTGCTCTTACAGCACACACAGCACAGCCAGCAGAAAGACCAGGAAGTAGAAATTTGTCTTGGGGCACACAGTCAGATCCAGCAGGTTCTTGCCGCAGTTGGTGGCCATGGCCCAGTTGCAGTGCTTGCATGAGCCATTGACGCTTTTGAATGGCTTCTCATGGTACAGCACATGCAGGTTGTGGTGGTGTGTGACCTTGTGCAGCATGTCCATGGTCAGCAGGTTGTGGTCCATGGCCACAGAGGCTTCCTTGAAGATCAGTGCGACCTTGAACTGTGCTGGCACCACCTCATTGTGGTGTGTCTTGATTGGGATGCCCAGGCACAGGCACTCCAGCTCCAGCTCACTGATCATGTACATCATGCAGCTGGGGATGTGCCCAAAATAGTGGTCCTCCAGCTGCTGGTGCCATGGTGGCAGCTGCCCCACCAGCATGCACCCCATAATCTTCAGGTCTGGCTGCAGTGCATACATCATGCAGTCCACCAGGAAGAACTCCTGCTCTGTGCCCAGTGTTGTGTACACATGCTCCACGTGCGCATCCAGCTCCAGCAGGTTCACCAGCTCCACCACTGTGCACAACAGCACCTCGTTTGACTGCAGCAGCCCTGTCTTCTTGTCCAGTGCATCACCATTGTACGAGATGAACACCAACAGGATATACAGGATCGACATGCTGCTCAGCTCACACTACACAAACATCAAGCTCGACATGTCCCAGATCATGTACCCATGCACCTCAAATGTCGTGTGCATTCTGTGTGATGGGAACGACGATGCGTCCGGCTCCGACTGCAGCAGCTGCGACCCTGAAAACTGGTCGATCGGCGTCACCTCCTCGCCGCCCGGCGTGAAGCTCGACAGCAGGCTTAGGAACGCGTCGTGCTTCTCGGCCGTCGCGCCCGTCTGCGGCTGGAACCAGTGCGTGTAGTGCGTCGCCCCGCGGTCCATCGCCCACACGCGCACCGCGTGCGCTATCGAATCCGCCGTCGTCTTATCCAGGTTCTGCCGCCCACGCCGCTGCTTCAGAAAGCTCGAGAATATCGGCTTGGGCAGCGCCTTGGCCATCGTCTTCAGCGTAAACACGTTCTCGCCGTAGATCTCCGACGGGTACTTGGGGCTGCCGTCGGCCTTGCGCGGATACTCGATCTCCCGCTTCTCGCCCGTCGCCGCCTTAACTAGCGCGTTCTTGCGGAGCTCGTAGGCGCTCATAGCTAGTTGGATACTGTCAAAAGAATAATTGGTGGCGAAAAATAAACTGCAGAAGAGAAAAAGATCCCCAAGATAACGACTGCCCCCATGTGAATTTATAAGGAAATAAGCCACTCCCCCCAAATAAATGCTAGTTGAAACACCCAATGTGT